>CAODLS010567903.1:0-11989 GCA_948243855.1 Flueggea neowawraea | reverse complement strand
ATTCTACCTATTTAAACTAATATCACAACAAGAAAATGAAGTTTCTGCGACGAAAACGACGAAAACTGGGAATTTCGTCGCAAAATTTGTTCGTAAAAAACCTGTCGCAATAATTTTTTTGCGACTAGTTCGTCACTAAATCTTGTCTTTTTCTTATTTTGTTAAATTTCTTTATTTTTTACTATTTAATATGTCAAATCATTATTTACCACTTAATCTACCAAAAATAAACGGACAATTTTGTTTTGGCCGTAGAAAGTTTGCAAGAAATTAATAGGCTTAATACATATTTTACCCCTAAAATTTTATATTTTCTTCATTTATTACTCTAAATTTTTTGAGCATTTAACTTAATTCCTGACTTTGCTAAAAATGTCTTAACTACTCTCTAAACTTTCTTAAATTGTTTCAACTACCTTTTAAGTGTGCTTTAACTGAACAATTTATTAATTTTCTTCTGTTCTTTTTTGGCCTTCCAAATTTGGGAGCGATAATTAGAGGATAAATGAGAACATTTTAAGATTCAACCACATTGAAAAAAACTTTAGTCGAGATAATTTTAGCAAATTCATAAGATAAGTTAAATACTTAAAAAATTTAAAGTGATAAAAGAAGAAAATCCATAAGCTTTGAGTAAATTATGTATTAGTCCAAATTAATATGAAAATCCAAAAAAAATAAATGTATCAATATATTAGGATTTTTGGTTTGATTTGAAACTTTACGGAATACGGTTTGGTTGGTGTTGGGTACATGTAAAAGTAGTATAAGAGAAGGGTAGACTGTAGAGTGGTACAGAGTCAGAGAGTATACGTATAGCTGTGCCATTGTGTCCCTCAGCGGGTCCGGGCACATGGGTGCTTGTGAGTCAGGGTTGAGTCGTGGGCTGTTTGGTATTTTGCCAGCTGCGAACAGAACATTTTTGTGCATTTCAGTGATTTGACACGTGTCCATCTATATCTCCACCGTTTCAGCTTACGTCGTAAATCTTACCTGACGTATAATATTGCATGCATTGTCTCCCATTTGTTCCTAACTACGTATCACTACTACTCCATACTACTTACCACTTACTTCCATTATCTTATTACATCTAATAACCTTACATTACTTATCATTCATCAAAATTGTTAATCTTAACAACCAAAAACTTAAATTAGCCTTTCATTAATCCTAAAATAAACATATACTTATTATTTAGATTAGATCAAATAATTGAATGTGTATAATTATTGTTCTCCATAATTTTTCTTGAGAAATTTTGGGAAGATAATGCAGTCATTTGATGAGTTTGTGATTTGCGCAAGCGTACCAATAAATTAAGGTGTTCCTAAACCAAGAGTAAGAATTGAAATTGCGCTCTAAATATTTAACTTTAATAACACGATTGAGAATGAACAAATGGACAAACTCGTTGTTTTGAATTTTTTTACTCTTTGGAACAATAACAAAAACACAATGATGAAATGAAAGAGAATTTTTTTTGAAATAAAAATTGAATACAATAGGTTGAAAGATAAACGTAATTGAGAACTAAAGTTGAAAAATAAAAAGATAAATTAGCCCATATTGGGTGTTGTTGCGTGGTTGAGGAGTGATCCTTTGCAACATCCATATGTTGCCTATTAATATTGTTTTGCCAAGCGAAAGTCATGTTTAAAACTTCACTAATTACACATGCAAATTATTCTTCTTATCACTTGCAATATTCTGACTTTCCTTTTATTCTTTTCTGACTTTCCTTTTATTCTTTATCCTTGATTTGCAGTGATTTAGTTTACTCTCCAAACATTTCCTTTGACAACATTGATTGTTAGAGAACAAGTCCCTCTAGTCAATTGCCTTTTGTTGTAGACATGATTTTCTTGTCTTTCGTGTCCGACTTGCAATTTTAGTAACTTGTGTCTCACTTTTCCTCCTTGAAGTTTCCATTCCCTTTTTATTAAATTATGCGGTAAACAATTATAATTATGGATTTCTCATATGAATAATAACAATAAAAAAGAGTAATTAAATGGAAATGTAGGTTTCTGAGAGAATTAATGGTTGGAAGAAAGGAAGGGATAATCGGACCCAGTATTTGGTTAGGCATCGAGTTTCAATTAGTTGTGTGTGCTTGTTCCTTTCAAAATCCGCTTATCCTTCACTGAACTTTTTGATTAGCTTTGTCTTTTTTATACAAGGCTCCACTTTCTGATCAAAGTTCTTCATCTCAATTATTTGGTCATTGTTTTTCTTTTCACAAACAAAGTCCTCATTTGGTTCAATTACTTAATTTAGAGGAAGTTAATTTTAAGAAATTTATACTTGAAAAGATTTTTTTTTATTGTGGAACTTGTTTTATGTTTGGTTTACTTATTTCTTCTAAGAAATTCTTTAAATTTGTTAGTTGGTTGACATGTTAACTTCTTACAAACTAAGTGTTAAAGTATGATAACATCCTCACTAGAGACTTTTTTGGGTTATTGATGATGATATGTATAAATAAAGATACATGAATCATGGAACTTTAATTTCTTTATTTCTTTAGAGTATACCATGAAATGGACCGCCTTCTAAAAATAAAAGGAAAATAATCATCTACCTTTTACATTTGTCTTCTTTTTATCACTCGACTGCCACAAAGGTTTTAATCAAAAGGACCTTTCTTCTTATTCGTCCCCAGTTATTATTGTTTTTTATTCTTCCTCAATTATGTCATTGAATAAAAAAACTTTCCAATTATTTTTACTTTTCCTTTAGGAGTTTTGCAAATTGTATGTAATAATAACTATTAAAAAAAAATTCCGCAACAGAATAGGCACACGCCGTAGATATATTAGTATTATCTGTATTTGAAAAAAAAAGAAAAAAAAAAGGAAAAACTCGCCATTGTGCGTCGGTGAAGACCCCTATTGGGGCTCCATGTCCAGGTTACATACAAAATCAATTATTAGCTACTCTTCGGGCTTGGTTGGGACACGCTTGGAGTTTGGCCAACAGACACTAGGCCCTCCCTCCCACCATATTCAATTTTTCTAATCTTTTTCTTTTTTTTTTCTAGTTTACGAATTATATATGTACAGTGGGTTCAATTCGTTTTATTTTTTGTTTTTAAAAATAGTTAATAACTAACAATAATCTAAATTTTACCTATTTTATTCAAGATAACCTACAATTTAAAAAATAGTATGGTATAGTTTAAACTTTAATTTCAGTATTAAATATAGTTTACTGTCTATGTTCCGTTAAAATTGACCGTTGAAGTTACATGTACCATTTATATTTGATGTGAAACTTAAAATTCAAGTTATATTTAATACTGAAGTTAAAGTTTATGTTATATTTGATATTGTCGTTTATGTGTCTAATGGACAATTTTTGCAGAACATAGACGTTAAAAATTTAGGTTATTTTTAATAAAATAAATAAAGTTCAACTGTTAACTCTTAAAAAAAAACGAAATGCGGCATGGGAGTGAAGACCACTGAAAATTTTGTGGACATGGATGAAGATTGGTCCATGCATGCAAGTGCATTTGTGTTTCCACTACGATTTAATTTTATTAGCGAGGGGTAGGAGGCACAGCCACAGCCCACACCAAACAATCAAAAATATTCAATTTATTATTTATTTAAAATTAAAAAAAAAACACGTCAACTACACCTCAAAAGGGCCCAGTTGGCTACACCCCTATTATTGCATGATAGCTTCATTTGTTGGCTTTGAATTCCTAGCTAAATAGCTAGTATTTGGAAGGTTACCATGTTGTTGAAGTTGAATCCTCTTTCTAGAATTTACAGGCAAAACGTGAAAAAACAGTCCAAACCCAGTACATAAATTAATTAATGATTGTTTGCTTTGCAAATAATCATAAAAACGTTCATTCAGATGCTATAATCATTTCTCAACGAAATGAATCCACTAATATCCCTAGCTGCTGCCCGTGAACACTACTTTCTCCTCCTTATCTCTCTGCATATTTTTTTCATTTCACTCCAGCTACAAATAAAATATTCCATCGCTTGCTACCACTGTAACTCTAATATGCTGAACGGATTATATTTTTATGAATATAACAAGGCTTTCATTATTTAATATTTCATTAAATTATAAGTGCACAACTCAAAATGTGCAGTTCATCCGCCAAGTAGCACCTTAGGGTTTAAGAAGTTGCATAAACTTTGCCAACTTTAATGCCTCTTAAAACGAATAAAAATTAGCAAGATTACCCGGAGGAGAAACCTCATGGTTAAAAAAAAATATTATTAGTGTATACGACAGTTTTTTCTCGTACCTAAAATATACGATAAGTGGGGGTGGCTGTGGCTTACCACTTTCAAGAAAACAAGTGGGCATAACTGCCTATTTAATCAAATCACAAAAGAAAGAGTTTTGGACATTGAATGATGGGAGGGGTTGGATATGTTGAATAGTAGTAGTAAATTCTATATAGTATAGTGCATGTTGTTGGTTACCCTATCACGGGTTGGAGCAGACAAAGAAGGGTCATAATTTAAGGCTTGACCTTTGTTATGTGTATATATTTGGTATCACACACGCACAAGTCAAGCTCAATTTTTGCACCCAACACCCCCACCAACTTTATAAGGTTTCAGGCAAAAGCTATTAAGCATACTTGCTTGATCAACATATCCAATTAAAAATAAATAATAAATGATATGTGTAGTGGACGAACTCGATTGGATACACAAGAGTTATCCAAAATTTTTATGAAAACATCTATTATGCGCGTAGCGGAAAAAAAAACTGTCATTAGTATTTTTCTGAACAAAGAAAAGTCAAATGTCAAAACGCAATGCCTTATCAATGAGCGATTGCAAGCTGTTTTAATTTCTTTTAATTGACTTTGTGTTTTTGATTAGTTGAAACTTTAGAAAGGATTGCCTTTTTAATTAAAATAAACATATATTACAAAGTAGCAACAGAAATGAGTCATAAAGAATAAAAAATGATGAGGCGGAGCCTTATTAAGCTTTCCCACTTTTTTTTTTCCTCTTCATGATCGTGTCATCTGTTAAACTTTCAGGGGGAAAAAGAGAAGGAAAAAACCATTGATAGACAAAGTCAGGAAGAGGACGGAGCAATTAGTTTCGTAAGGACCAAAGATTCAAAGCCCCACTCCATTTGCCTCTCATGTGCCGTGATTGCTGTTCATCACAGTTGGCTTTCCTAGTTGTTTTCCATTCTTTTCTTTTCTATTTTATTCCAAATAAACTCCACTTCCAAAATAATTTCTAATCATATTGTTAGTCCAAAAATTCGATTGTCAATTCATTGTGAAATACATTAATACATACATATATATATGTATTTATGATTGAAAAATATATTTTAAAGTTTTGATGAAAAGAAGATGTAGCGAAGTCGAGAGAATTGAGATGGTTAAGCGTAGTCATTTCTTCATGAAAAAATTTCAACTCTTTAACATTAAAAATGGAGTCGATCGAATATCAGTAAACGATGTGTCCAGTGGTTCATTGTCTCAGCGGCGCCATAAATTATGGCACAGAAAGCAGAACACATGCGGGGATAGATTAGACGAAAGCTCACCATCTTAACTACGTTTGAGCATCTTCTTGTGTAGGTAGCAATGACTAGGTTTCTTGCGCAGTGAACGTCCAGTGTCAAAAGAAGAGAGAACCAGTTTGAGCATGTGTTACTTAGTCCGTGTTTTTTGATTTTTAATGTTGTTGTAAAGAATCCCGATCAAAAAGAAGTCCAATTTAGAGACGATCAAGAGCGGAATTTGGAGTCCCTTATTGGTGGTGGAACTATATGGAGTAATAAAAGTATGCAAGCATGTGAACACACAGTGTCATTTTCAACGAGCATCCAAAATTGACCTTATCATCTTAATGTTGTTATTGTCCACCCTGTAATGCATTTTATAGCAACGTAATTTCAGCAATAAAGATTTGCTTATACATATGTGTGTGTTCAGTGATTGGAAGCAACTGGACGTAGCATAATTGGGCGGAATTATATGTGCAAGTGCCATCCAAACATCACACCTGTGAAAACGGTATCAAATCATTCTGTACCCACAATACCTGTTCATCATAAAGCTTCATAAATATGAATATAAGTTTTGATATGATAGAGGTGAAATATGTTTAACGCTTTTCTCACCAATAACTAGAGCAATACTGTGCTCAATTGCTAATATGTTTGTCCGATTAGTCTTTATTTAAAACAGAGGAAAACGTTTCAAAGAATAAACATTTGTCGAAAGAAAAGTAATGGTCAACATTTTAATTCCGAGAGTAGTTGCTCACTCTTTCCTTTTCTTTTTTTTTTTTAAAAAAAGAGACTCCTTAGTAAAAATAGAATCCAACCAAGAGAAAGTGAATAAAAGAACCTTTGAGATGAGCATATAACATATGTAGAAAAACTGAGAGTTACAGTTACTGCTAGATTACTGCTCCATGTTAAGGGTAGAGAACATTCAATCTAACCGTCTAGCTATATTAGAGCATACCCTTATGACTCAAAGGCAGACTTGAATTGATTCTTTTGGACACCATCATTATGGAATCAGAATAATTCTCTCATAAATGCCTATTAAAATGATTCTATACCATTAAAGAATTCAACCAGCATCAAAAAGATGAAGCAACTTTCAGCTATATAGCTGTGTCCATCCAATCTGGAATCTGTAAAAGATTTTGTTCCATACTAATGAAGTGCACAAAATGCCTTTGATAATGATAATTGTTTTAGTGTATATTCTCTTTCAAGTGATATGATCATCCATTTTTATAAACCTACAGCCTGCTAAATCTTTATATGAACATTCAAACAAAAGAAAGGTCTGAGATATCATGTGTTAATCTAGCATTTCAAAATTCAAAATGAATCCATAAATAAATAAATGCAACAGTGTGCCGTCACAAGAAACTCTCATAAGTAATCCGATATTTTTGGTCCATTCATGCGATGTTGCACTTTCAAGAAGATGAATAACATCATAAACCAGTGAAGAAGAAAACTCAAATTCAAATCTTGAGAATTGGATCTCTCGTGATTGCTGTTTAAATAATCCTCCTAGTTTACTCATACTAGCCAAGACTATTCTATTCAAGTACACATTTGAATCCAGGGCAACGAATTCAAAGGGAAAAGCAATGTCCTCAAATTCTAAAAAATCCGAACTTTCAATGGTCTAGGAGAAACATAAATATAAATCTTCAATCAGATAAACAGGCAAAGTGGATATAGATGCTGCTAAACTATAGGCATCATCCTTGCAGTTACAATATCCTAAATACCCATCATACAAGCATAAAATTCAGCTAGAATGGCTTGGCCTATTGTTTTCCTAAGAGGGTTTGCCAAGATAATTCACTCTGATTTCTACTTATAAAAAAAAAATTCACTCTTATTTCTAGTCCTGTCTGTCACACAAAATTAAAGACTATCTAATCTGCTAACAATTATCAGAAAGATGATACAAAAATGTTGGTTAAATCAGTTTAAGAATAACAATATATTCCCTCCTCTAATAGAATGGGCTGACAACATATGAAATGATCTCGCAAGAGGATCTTTTCTTTTTTGTGGGTAAAGCATAAATTCTCAGCCAACTCAGTCCCCGATAAACCTAAATATTGATTCTGTCACAGATACTGCAATCCCTTTCTTCTCAGAAATTTTTGTACTAAAGGATCTATTAGTTAATTCTTGAAAGAAGATTGTTTTCACTCACAAGACTAACAGCCACGCCGTGGGTCTAGTTATTGCTACCTCCACAGAACAGTTAGACTAATACACAAGACTTGGTGTCCTAAGAGCTGCTTATTGTAATGCACCACTATCATTGACAAGTAAAGGAACAATCAAGATGAGTATGTGTTAAATTTTTTCATCCACTTTTTACTATTTTGGTCCCACCATTTGGAGATTGTAAAGAAAAAAAGGCCATATCACATGACTTGAGATAGAGTACTGAAAGCAAATGCAGCAGAGGCGAGAAGGGAGGAACAACATAAGATATATCTTGCAGTTGGTATTTTACTTTTGAATGTTAAACAACAAGGAAATATAGATAAAACACAAACAAGAAATTACCTTATGAACACTGCAATATCAACTTTCACTGTTTCTAGACGAGGACAAGCTCAAAGAAAACTGAGTTCTTGAAGTTGTCTTACTCTGAACAATGTGCTCTTTTCTGAGACAGCAATTTAAGTTTGAGCCTGCACATTGAAAATCTCTTCCAATCCCAAAAGCAGCTGAATTTTATAACCGTATAGGTGACCCCAAAAGCTAAGAGATATACCAGCTAACTCCATCCCGCATATTTATAGACCATCAAACTGTATCAGCTAAAAGACAAGTCAGAAGATCAATCATGACTAATTTTCTGCAAGGCACAAAATTTCTCAAGTAGAGGGCAAATGCAAAGTGTATATGTCCTCTATGGTGGCAAATGCAAAGCTTATATATCCTCTATTCTCAGAAGAGACAGTCTTCGATCAATCAAGTTCAACAATGTGAATTTTCTGTGCAGCATGAAGAAGCTTATTCAAAATCAATGAACCAGTTAAACTGGAACCATCTTTGATTATGGCACATTATGATCTCTAGTAGACTAGCATCTATCAGATGTCAACATAGTTTCTTATTTTTTCCTTTTTCTATTTAGAACTACAAGATGTAATGTTCGTTTTTTGTGAATAGATGAAAAGTAAATAAGTAGATCATAATTGCTCTTCCTGCTTTCTGTTTTACGGGAATGCTGAGAAGATAATACTCAAGACCATCTTATCAGATCCCTCAATTTTAATCTGTTGAATAGACATAAAGATCATATTCATATATAGATTGCTCAAATGTTAAATATTTTCCCAAGGAAAGAGAAAAAGTATTCTTCAAAAATTGAGTCTACAAATGTTCCCCAAGAAGATCTAATTCAGCTGGGACTGAATATATTTCAATTCTACAGCAAAGACAGTTTTATTTTGTTGCTTCAAATGCAGTTTAATTTTTTCATAAGATAAATGAGATAGTCAAGCATATCCATGAATAAATAGTCCAAGAAATATGAATGGAAATTTCAAAATTATTGAGGCAATGCAATTTCAGAAAATATGAATGAAGATGTTATACCTAAAGATCAGATCACCATCAAACACCACGAAACAGTACCAAGGAGTTATCCAATAAACCAGATTATCTAATAGCAGAGAACATGACTAAGAACTTGGAAGAGAATGTGTTCCATTATGAGAACCAAAGAAAAAAAAATGACATATGTATAATGTAGTCATTATATTACATTACGATTGCAAGATTCTGATAATGCATAACAAATGAATACGAGACAAAAAAGTGCCATCATCATAAAGTAATGGAATCCTACTGGGGGAAAGATTGTTTGATGATGTTGAATATGCATAGGCATATAAGTGAGGATGGCAAGGCAAACTTGCTTATGTGTAAATATGTATGAGTGAAACCATAAAGAGCACATTCTCTTCATAAATATCAGATATCCCCATTGTCTACTAGTTCAAATGTTCTACTTCTCATCCAAATTGCAATACTGAACACAAACATAAAAGTAAAGGTAATAAAACTGAAGTACCCAAAAGAATCTACAAAAGGAACCCATAAAGCAAAACAGTTTATTTGCACAATATCCGCATAAATTCCACACCTTTATCAAACTCACATATTATTGAAATTACCAGTGACTAAAAAGTATACAAAAGAAAACCAAAAAAATCAAGAGCGAAAATTTTAAAACAACAATAAGGCGATAAATGAGATTGAGAAGACGGAGTTACTGTACAAAGAGAAGCAAATCAGAACTGGAGGAAGTTATCAATCAGAGTGAGGGTGGTAGTAGTAGTCATCAAGATCAAGGGAGGAGGATGACGATGAAGAGGCATAAGGGCGATGATAGCGAAAGTCATCTTCATCTTCAGAGGAAGTGGAAGATGGATTGTAAGTGAAATAAGAATCGGGAGGAGGAAGACAGAGGTAAGTCCAGAAGTACAAAGCCAGACGACCCAGTTGGTGAAGAGGGAAGCAACAGATGAGATCAAGAAGCTGGTGGCTGCTTATGCGATCATGGAAGCCTATGCAGCATGCTATTTGCTGCCATGCGTCAGCTGATATGTGGGCCACTGACACTACTAACATGGTGTTGAACACCATTGCCAAATCCCCCTCCTTTCTTCCGCGAATCAATAATCTATCTTCTTCAGTGTTGTTCTTTATTGGGAAGTTAATTTCTGTGAAAAAGGTTTTCACTTATTTTGTTATTTTGCTTTGTGGTGTTCTAAAATTGCCATTTTTAACTACTTTTCTTGCTTTTGTGTTGGATTGGAATTGTATATTTAGTTGCTAGTTTGACCAAAATCCTGACACACGAGGAAAGGAGAGAGAGTCAACGATTATTGAAATTCTTCCGCTATGTGCAGCAAACGCTTAGTCGTTTTGTCAGATGAAAAGTGTTCAGCCCGCAGTGACTTCGAAGGCCCATACGAGGTGTAACTGGACTTGGTTATGACTGTGAGGTCGTAAGTTGTAAGAGTGGCATGCCCTCATCAACTCATCATCCAACCGGTGCAGAGTGAAGTTGAGCAGCTATGTTGTGTTAGACTCTATCCAAAATCTGTAATTGACAGAAGAAAGAAGGAAGAGTTGTTGGCCGCAATTGTTGGTGTTGGCAATGGAGGCTCAGAAATTCAGGAACCTCTTCTACTTTGCGGCATCTTCTTGCACCAAAAGAAGCTTTTCCACTCTCCTACTCCGTCTCCACTGTTCTTCCTCTTCCTCTCCATCCACCACCACCAGGACTGCTGGCCGCAACCGCCGCTTGTCTTCCTCTTCAACCTCCACCTCCGACCGTGATGCCATTCGAGCCATCCGCCTTAAAAAGGTTCAATCTTTTTGCTCATTCTCTTCCAAATTAGAGAAAAGATGTTAATTTTATGCATAACAATGTTTCTGATGGTGATGATAGGTTGAAGAGCTAAGAAACAAAGGCCTTGAGCCTTATGCATACAATTGGGATAGGACTCATACTACTAGTCAGCTCCAACAGTTGTATATTCATTTAGCCAACGGTGAAGAGTCTAATAATGAGAGTGATTTTGTGTCCATTGCTGGTCGAATTGTAGCTCGCAGAGCTTTCGGAAAACTTGCGTTTCTTACCCTTAGAGATGACTCTGGCACTATTCAGGTTTCTAATTTACTTCGTTTGCTTTCTTGTTTTCGTGATACTATGTTTGTTTCTTTGTAATAATTCAATGTCTTCTGTTTTATTACATTGCTTAGCTTTACTGTGAGAAGGATAGGCTTCAGAGTGATCAGTTTGAGCAGTTGAAGAATCTTGTTGATATTGGGGATATATTGGGTGCTACTGGCTCCCTGAAACGCACCGAGAAAGGTGAATGCGTTTTAATTACTTTCCTATTATAAGTTAACTTGCTCCCAGCATTCTAATCAAATTGCTTAATTGTCTGTTCACTAACAATGTCTTGTTTTGCTATGTTCAGGCGAGCTTTCTGTTTGTATCAATACTTTCTCTGTTATTACAAAGTCTCTCCTTCCTCTGCCTGACAAATATCATGGTCTAACCGATGTAGACAAGCGCTATCGCCAGCGGTAAGCCCATCTTCTCTTTCCTCTTCTGATTCCTGCAGCAACAAAGTAAGTCATTCAGCTAACTTTTGTGTAGAGATGGTTTTGAATTTTAGGTATGTTGATATGATTGCGAATCCTGAAGTAGCCGATGTATTTCGTAAAAGAGCGAAGGTCTCAATATTAAGTTCCACCAACTCAAGGACCGCCATAAAAGATTTCCAACCTGTTGCTAGATGCGATGGTTCTGACCCCTTAACTCTGTTTTGCAGATTGTTTCAGAGATCCGCAAAACAGTGGAATCATTAGGTTTCATTGAAGTTGAGACTCCAGTTCTACAGGTTTATTGCTATCTCATATTATAGTGCTTTTCAGGTTTGATATTTGTTATCTA
>CAODLS010567872.1:0-15370 GCA_948243855.1 Flueggea neowawraea | reverse complement strand
AAAATTACAAATTGGTCCCTATGACAAATTATTCTTCAAAAATGTCCAAAACACATTCCACTTAATGAAAATCGTATCCAAATGAATATTTTGATTCCTTTTAATTCTTATAAGCCAAATTCAATCTCAAGTATATCAAATGAATCACCCAAACTGACAAAGTTCGCACCTTCAATAATTCACGCCTCGATCCATAATGAAATCATCACAATTACAGTAAAATCGACAATTTCTAATGTAATCCAATACATTAGCAACATAACACTAACTAATTGTATCAAGAAAGCACTTAAAAGTAGCACCTTTACATATAAAGATCCAACCTTTATCGAACCTATTCAACTTTGCTCAACAATTCTCCACAATCAATACAAACCCAAATGAATTCAACTTCAAAACAACCTAATCTATCAATAGCCAAGCCAAAGTAATCTCCTTTAATCATAAAAATTATTCCTTTATCATAAAAATATCATCTTTCATCAAAGTCATAATAAACCCATACTCTTATGCACATATTTCACCAAACCAACAAACCTATCATCATTCTAACCTTAATCAACCTAGAAGTGCACAAATCAATCAACCTTTAATCCAAAAATACCATCTTTTCACATCAAACCCGTAGCTCCATGAAACCCATTTACAAAATCCACCCAAACACCATAAAAATCCAATCTTTCATGATAAAACACCTCCTAACCATCAACCCAATCATCCAAGCACCCAAATATATCATCAAACCTCCAAAATCACTCATGAATCATCCAAAACATCCATAAAGTTCAAGACTTTCAAGCACCCAAACCAAAATGCAAACACCCAAGCAAACCCATATGAGATTCAATGAAAGGAAGCAAAGAAATGAGGAAAACAACGTGTTCTTACCTTGGAAACTTGATGGAAATGGATTGGATAGCAAAGAAATGGAAGGGGAAGTGTTTTTGAGGTGTGGAAAATGAAGGATGACCAACTTTGATGTGTTAGAGAGGTATATATAGGCCTCAATTTGAAGCTACGTTGTTTTGGGCATGATTTCTAGGGTTTCTGGCAAGACACGGACAAGAACTCAAAGACACGGGCGGACCACTTTAAGACACGGACACGAAAATGTGTTTGTGTCCTTGCCACGACCAAGACACAGCCGTGTCTTGCTCATGAAGCATCAAGACCCGACTTTCGACATTTCCCGAGCCTCCGGATGCGTTTTCCAATCAATATAAGGGTCCAAACCTTAAGAAATACAACTCGACATAGCCAAAAACCTTCCAATTAATTGAAAAAACTCCATTTTATAATCAAAACTTCCAATCAAACTCCAAAATCATCCAAACTCAAGTCTTAAAAATCAACAAAAACCCATAATCAATGGCAACCTAACCCAAAGCCCAATCTCACATATGATAAACGTGCGAGATGCTACACAATCATAAGTCAAGCTGAAATTAAAACTCCAAGCCAAACACCTGTGAAACCAAAATCAAAATCCAATAAACTCTTGCAAATTGTGAGGGATGTTACATATTGAGTGCCAAATTAGTGAATATTAATGTCATGTAATGTTTCTCATTGATGAAATTTCATAACGTCTTCCGTTACCACTCAAAATTTAATATATTAAATGAGATTTTATTCATGCCTCATCAAATGCTCCCCACTCTTATTTTTGGGTTTCACGAAGATAAGAGTATGATTTTTTTCTTACAAGCATCTGAAATGAAGTCTTTATTGAAATTATTTTTCCAATCTGGGGGTGGTTGATCATTTTGTTGTGAATATAGGGACTTGGCTCATTATTATTTGAGTCACCAACGAGTCCTTAAGTGGGTCCAGTCCTTGTTTAGAAAGTCCAACTTGACTTGCAGAGTTTTTCAGCTCTCTTCGTGAAGTTCATCTCCTCATAAGGTTCAACATCTCGACCCCACCTCGCGAGTTCGCATTTCCTTATGACGTTCACTTCCTCGTGAGGTTCAACATCTCGAACCTACCCCGCGGAGTTCGCCATCTCCTCAAGAAGTTCATAAACTCAAGAAGTTCATCTCTTTAGAAAGTTCACCTCTCCGTAAGGCTCAACATCCCGACCCTATCTCGCAGAGTTCGCCATATCCTCAGGAAGTTCATCTCCACAGGAAGTTCACTTGCTGGTCAGGTTCAACATCTTGACCCCACTTCGCGGAGTTCGCCGTGTACTCAGGAAGTTCATCTCCTCTGGAAGTTCAGGTCCTCGTAAGGTTCAACATCCCGACACCATCTCACGGAGTTCGTCATCTCCTCAGAAAAATCATCTCCTTAGAAAGTTCACCTCTCTGTGAGGCTCAACATCTCGATGCCACCTCGCAAAGTTCACCATCTCCTCAGGAATTTCATCTCCTCAGGAAGTTCACTTCCTCATTAGGTTCAACATCTCAACCCCACCTCGCAGAGTTCATTATATCCTCAGGAAGTTCACTTCCTCATAAGGTTCAACATCTCGACCTACCTCACAAAGTTTGCCATATCCTCAGGAAGTTCACTTCTCGTAAGGTTCAACATCTCGACCCCACCTCGTGGAGTTCGCCATATCTTTAGGAAATTCATCTCCCCAGGAAGTTCACTTCCTCATGAGGTTCAACATCTCGACCCTACCTCGTGGAGTTTGCCATCTCCTCAAGAAGATCATCTCCTCAAGAGTTAACATCCCCGTGAGGCTTAACATTTCCTCGTAGAGTTCACCAACTTGTCGAGTGAAGTTCCTCGAAAAGTTTGTCATTTTAACTCCACTTCGTGAAGATCATCATCTTCACCATACTGATGTTCGTCATCCATTGCACCTCGTGAAGTTCACCATCCTCACCCTGCTGGTGTTTAGAGACTTTCCACTAGGTGATCATGATAAGGTTCGGGCTTTTACTAGAATCAATTGTTATTAATGTCACTTATTCATATGTTTTTCATTCCTACACAATTTGTATGTAGCGTTTCTCCCCAATCACATGTTCAAATTCCTTTTGGGCAAGTGATTTCGGTGTAGTCTTAAGAGCAATAGTTCTTAATTCTCTTATTGAGGTCTAATTTATACAAATTGTTGTGTGCACTCATGACAATACCACTTGGGGTATCACTTGTCATATGCATCAGCGAATAAACTGTCACGTGCGTTCATGACAATACCACTTGGGGTTTCACTTGCCACACATTTTAGTGAATAAGCTACCTCGTGCACTCATGACAATACCGCATGTATGATTTTATCATTAGTCAATGCATGATTTCCTGTAGGCTTGATGACTATATGCGATGTTCAATTTTTCACTATGTGTCTTCTACAATGAGTGCCCAGTTTCCCGCAAGCTTCATGCTCCATTGCCACATCGCAGTCTATCCTTTCATCGCGTGTTTTCATAGTGAGAGCTCAATTTATCACAAGCTTTTCTACTCACTTTTCGTATTCGTCATGTGAGAGCCGATTTCTCGTAAGCTTTTCTACTCACAATTTAGTTTTTTGCCACATGCTCTTGCTTGAGTTTTAACAAGCCTTTCTACACACGCAGCTTTAGCAGCCTCTTGTTCTTTACCTCATGCTTAGATGGTCAGAGCCCAATTTCTCGCAAGTTTTTCTAATCACGTTGTGTTTTATCGGTTTTAAGACGATTCGTTGTATGTTGATGGTGAGGAGCCAATTCTTTGACTCTCAACATGTTCGGTTACTTTTGGTTGCATAAACCCGATTTTTCGTAAGTTCTTTCATATTTGTATGGCTAAGCACCAAGTTCTCCTATTCTTTTACTAGAAAGGATGATCATTATGCATAAGAGATTAAAATAAATATGTTATTTGTTAAAAACAACAAGTTACACATGAAAGGATAAGCAAGAACTTAAAAATTTAACTTTTACCACCATTAAAAGTATACTTAAAGGATAAAGCCAGAAATTTCAAGTGGCAGTGTGCCTAATTTTTCCTACATCAATCACTTCCTTTATTGCCATGTTTCATTATTTGGCTCCCCTCTCGATGCTTCGGCATCAACAAATTGGTCCAAGTGCCTACCTCAAACCAAGTTCTCGATTTTATTCTTCAGTTCTTGACTGTTGTTCGTGGAGTGTACTTTTTGAAGTGTAGAACATGACGTCTCATTGAGCCTTCTGACTTCTCCTTCTTCTTGCTTGACTCCTCCTGAGCCTCTTTCTCTTTCCTCTTTTTCTCTTTATCATCCTCAGTTCCCACGATCTTCATGACCTAATTCTGTAAGATGTATTTGTTGGCTCGAACAAAAAGATCGGCTGAGGTCCTCGGCTGGTCTAGGGACAATGACTCTTAGAGTTGGACTGATCGTGTCCCTTGTAGCATTATGGTTACTGTCACTCTCGATTGCGGATCATAAACTTCAAGAGTGGCGCTATTGAATCTATTCACGTATTGTCAAATAGTCTCTTTCTCATTCTGCCTTACGCTAAGCAAGCACGTGCCATCCTTTTTCCTCTTGCTGTTGATGATGAAAGAGTTGATGAACTCTTTACTCAGCTGGTCGAAGCAAGAAAGTAAAGCCTCCTTCAGTCCATTGAACCATGAACGAGCATAGTCCTTCAATGTTATTAGGAAAGCTCGGCACATGATGGCGTCCTCCCATCCATGAAGCATCATAACGACTTTGTAGCTTTGGATATGCTCGTAAGGGTACTTCTTTCTTGAGAAAGTAGGCAGTTGAGGCATCTTAAACTTCAGGGAAAGTGATTTTCCCATGATCTCCTTGGTGAATGGGATTTTGGCCCTCTGTTGTTCGTCCTCCACAGGAACCAACTTCCTTTTTCTGAAAACCTCCTCGATTATCTTCCTCACACCTATAATCTCTCGTGCATTCATCGTGGATGGGTGCTCCACTTCAACCTTCTTCGGAAGAGCCATTGGCTCTCCTTTGTAAGTCCTCTCTACCATCTTGAGATGTTCATCCAACTTGATCTTAGAACGAACTTCGGGGACCGGGTGTTGACGTGCTCTTGCCGAGGCAAAGGATTTCGATGCTTTGGAACATGAGAGAGCCAATGACTTTGCTGCGGAGTGTCACACCTTTATGGTATCCATCCACTCTGAGCATTTTGGGAGTAAGCACGCAACACGAGTGGAAGTTGAACCTGAGAAAGTAATTGCTAAAGCAAGGTTGCCATCTTGCCTAAGGTTTTATGGTTCTCCTAGTTTTGTCTCCTCAGCACCTCATATTCAGCAAGTGGAACAGTTGGGATGGCCATTCCCAAGGCTCTTGCTCCAGCGCCAACTCTCCGTGCATTGCCCTTGAGATGTCTAGCTTGGCTTGAAGGCATTTGCATCATAATGAATGAGTTTGTGTTGTTAGTAAACTTTTTCTTGAATGTCGACGAATAAGGCTTTTCGTTCAAGATTCCCATAGACGGCGCCAATTGTTGTTACCTAGTGAAAAGAACAAAAATAATGATGAGAACGCAAACAAAACACAAACACTCAGGAAATGTGAATGTCACCTTGAACGTGAAATTATAATTGAAATCGTATTGGAATCTGATGAAAGTCCACCATAAATTACTCAGGAAGCCCTTCAAGCTTAATTAAACCTAATGAACCGGACCCTGCACAGGTTACATCGCATTCTCCACTAACTTCCAAAGCTTGACTTCCAAATCATTGATCTCCATTTTGCATTACATTGCATCTTGCATTCATATCATAGTTTTGTACATGTTCTTTTAGATATGCTTATTCCTTGGTATGAATGTTCAAACTCTTTTGCGATGTAATCACTTGCTCTAATATGAATAAAAAATCCTTCCTTATTACTCTCTATGGATTAACCAAATGCTTATATTTTTCATCATTGACAAAAAGGGGGAGTATATCAGAGTTTGATTAACCAAATGACAAGTTTTTCAACCTTGATCAAAATTTATTTATTATTTTAGTATTTAAAAATAGGTTCATAGACTGAGGGGGAGTGCAAACTCTTCAGTGGTTTTGTCATCATAAAAAAAGGGGAGAATGTTGAGACAACTCATTTATATATATTTGTATATTCACATTCATACTCATTTTGTTATAAATTGAGTGTTAATTGTGAGTTTTGGTACTTTAATCATTTTTATTTTCTTTCTCAGATCAAGTAATGGTGTCTTGATGGACTGAAATGAAAGCAAACCAAAATGGAGCTTAAATGATGACTTTCGGGTCATTTGGGACAAGACATGGTCGTTTGTGGGGAAGAAATGGCCATGGAATGTCACGGTCTTCACAAGAGATCGCTTCCACAGTGGATTTTCATCAATATTGGGAGATTGCCTGAAGAATTGAAGGATTTTTATCATGGGTTCTTTTGTTCTCTCTTTCACTCACTCACTTTAATCTTTTTGCTTTATTCTCTGCAATTATGAACTAATTCTCTTAAAGGAGGATGTGTTTATGATTGGGTTTGTGTTTATTCATTCATTAATTAAAGGATTGCGATTCATCTATGATTATTTATTGTTATGTTGAATTGATTTTGCTCGCTATCAATTTAACCTCGATTCGTGCATAGGTAATCAAAAGATTCTTTGTATGATAGATCATTCATAGATGAAAGGAGTTGCATGCAAACCTAGAGATAGGTCGACATAAATCCTCCGGATTAGGGTCAAACCTAATAGAGAAGTTCATAAAACAGTAATGCGACGTTAGGGGTTTTAATTAGGAAGAGATTCTGATTAATCAACTTAGCGTTAGAAGTTAATCGACTCAAGAGGGTGGTTAGCATATTTTAGGAGTTTCCACGGTCCAGTTGTTGAATGAATGATTGAATAATAGACTGCCTTAACTCAGAATCGATTGTCCATGTTAACTCTTCTTTTTGTGTTGTTTGATCTTTTGATTTCCATCAATTTAGTTTTATTTAATTTTATTCCAATCGATATTGCCGATTAGATAATAGGGTAAGAGTGAGAAGCTAATAATCATAGTCTCTATGGGATATAACACTTGGTACTCAAAGGTCCACTAGCTATAGGCGATTGGTGCACTTACCTTTAGTCTGTAGGCGTACGCCAGATGGATACCATGTTTTTTTGCGATGTTACCGGGGACTAGGATATTTGGAAAGCTTGATATTTATTAATCTATCCATTTATTTTGTTCTTATTTTATTTTATTCATTTTTAGTTTTTATTGTTTTTATAGTTTTCCTTTATTTGTCTTTTCGAAATTACGCTTGGTTGTCTGTGTTTGTTTTTTAGGTTTATGTTAGTATATGACTTAGGGGAATCCTTCTAAGCTACCCAAAGCAAATCCTAAAATTTAAAGAACAACACTACAAAACCTTTAGAAATATGCTCAGAGAAAGGGCAGAAGAAATAGACAGGCAACAAGATATGGAGATGAATTAGCAAGTTGTAGTAGAGAAACCTGCCAGTAGGGCAGATCCACCAATGACAATGTCAGATTACGCTAGAACGAATTTGATGGGATTTGAGTCTAGCATTATGAGACCAACTGTTATAACTAATAATTTTTAGATCAAGCCAAACAATGTTCAGATGGTGCAATAGTTTGTTTAGTTCAATGGGTTACAAGATAAGGACCCCAAAACTTATTTGGCCAACTTTCTAGAGATCTATGACACTTTCAAGATTAATGGGGCCTCAAATGATGTAATAAGGTTGAGGTTATTTCCTTTTTGCTTAGAGCTAGACCAAAGTAGTGGATAAATTCTTTGCCAATGGTTGATAACTACTTGGGATCAAATGGCAGAGAAGTTTTTGCTGAAATATTTTCCACCTGCTAAGACTGCAAAGATCAGGAATGAAATTTCTTCGTATGCACAAATTGTGTTAGACTCTCTTTATGACACATGGGAGAGGTTTAAGGAGTTATTGAGGAGATGTCCACATCATGGGTTACCGACATGGCTACAGGTTCAGACTTTCTATAATTGTTTGAACCAAAGTAATAGACAGATGATTGACACTGTAGCAGGAGGTACTCTGAATAATAAGACACCTGAAACTTCACAGGAACTAATTGAAGAGATGTTGATGACTAACTATTAGTGGCACACCAATCGTTCTAACCCAAATAAGCCAGCTAGAGTGTATGGTGTGGATGCAGTGACTGTTTTGGCCTTAAGTAAGAAGATTAATAGGTTTTCTATGATACAAAAAGCAACTAATGTGGTATGCAGCGAAGTATTTGAAGGACATAGAGGTCGGGACTATAAGGAAACAATGAACTATATGGGTAATGTCCTTTACTCTCAAAATACTCCATATAGTAAACTTACAATCCTGGGTGGAGAAATCACCCAATTTTTTTTGTGGAAAGGTCAAGGAGAACAGAATCAGAACCCTCTTCTAGGATTTCATGAGCCTTAACAGTTAGTGAAGCCTAGTCTCGAAGAGCTTATGACCAAATTCATTCAAACGTCTGAGACTCGCTTCACAAAAACTGAGACAACATTGATGAATCAAGGGACTTCCATTTGGAATTAAGAGGCTTTCATTCATAACTTGGATAGCCAAATTGGTCAAATTGCCAAGTCATTATCTAAAAGGCAACCGTGCTCCTTACCTAAGCAACACTAAAACAAATCCTAGGGAGCACGTGAATGTTATTTTTGTGAGTGGGGCTGATCATTGCAAGTTAGAAGAGTGTAAAGTAGAAGAAAAGGCTTTGGAGAAAAATGAGGCCAACAAGGAAAATCCAAAAAGTGTGCTTCGAGAGTACAAGCCTCGGATTCCATATCCTACAGCACTCTTTCGAAGGAAAAAGGTGAATGAAGTTTCTGGTGGAA
The DNA here is from genome assembly GCA_948243855.1 of Flueggea neowawraea. NCBI lineage: Eukaryota > Viridiplantae > Streptophyta > Magnoliopsida > Malpighiales > Phyllanthaceae > Flueggea > Flueggea neowawraea. Next base: position 6,606 of record CAODLS010567872.1, on the reverse strand, counting down.
ATGTAAATTAGTATGGCAAAGCAAAGTAACAACCAATACAAGAAGAGGCCATAAAAGAAGAGGAAATGGTTGAGCAATGTCAGCCAACATCCAAACAACCTGTAAAACTGAAGGACCTAGGGAGTTTCTCTATCCCTCTTTATATTAGTAGTTTGTTTATTGATAATGCATTAGCTGATTTAGGGGCAAGTGTGAATTTGATGTCCTATGATCTATTTGAGAAAATAGATTTGGGAGAACCCACACCAACTAGAGTGCCAGTGCAATTAGCTGATAAATCTATTGTGCATCCTAGGGGCATTGTAGAGAAGGTCTTGGTTAGGGTTGGGGATTTGGTATTTCCGGTTGATTTTTTTTTTATCCTGGATATGAAATGTAATTTGAAAACACCATTGATTCTAGGACAACCATTTTTATCTACATCTAGGTCAATAATAGATGTGCATGATCAGGTATTAACCTTTAGAGTTGGAGCTCAACATGTTAAAATCAAGAACTCAAAGGTTAAACACCAACCTGACCCATTATCTATTATGGAAAATGTTGTTTTGTCTAATGTGGTGCAGGATTTGCAAGGAAGGAAACCTAAGGATGAAAACCCCAATCAAGAGAACATGTTGCGAGCCAAGAAAAAGGTTGCAAAGGCTCAAGAGCCAAAGAAGGAAAAAAGGAGTGTGTGAACTATCTAGTACAGAATCAAATAGTCAACTAATGCATCGTACTGTGTGGCAAATCAAATAAAAAGTGGTTCAGTGCTGCAAGCTAATGGGTGAGGTTGGAATGAGTGTGCCTCTTCTCATACATAAACCTCTTTGAGCTAAGACTGTACATCAAGCTAATGACATTAAATGAGCACTTCTTGGGAGGCAATCCAAGTTTGGACATTGTTTGGTTTTCATTGAAAGTTTCTTTGTTTTGCATTTTATTCTAGTTTGTTTTTAGTTTCAAATTTTGTCCTTTTTAATTTGAGTTTTTTATTTTTTTTTATGCTTTTGTCTAGTCTTGTAGGGTTTCTCACATATTTTGATGGAATTCACACCAAAACTTGTCTATGTGGACCTAATTTCAGGGAAGTTCCAAAACTCTTTATATTTCCCCTCCCCGATTTTGATGTTTGTTGTGTCTTATTCTATACATTGAGGACAATGTCTTATATAAGTGTAGGTTAGGGATGCGACCGCTGCTCCTAATTAAATTTTGATATTGTGACCATGTGATGTATGTAGTGTGTTGGTGAAAATAAATTGAAGGGTTGAGAATGATGAGTATGCATTTGTTACTTTGAGATTTGAATTGTTTATTCTGGGTCAACATTAGTTTGAAGCTTGTGATCAATTTTTTCGCTTTGACTTGTTCATCTCATTTAGTTTAGTAATTAGGTTGTTGAGTAATCATTTCAATAATAAGGGCATATAAGTTTTCATAAAATAAAATGAAGGAATAAAAAGGTTACTCATAATTTGGTTGAACCTAAACCGGGACAAATATATGGGGTTCATAATCTACTCCGCTATCTTTAGACATGAGTATGCAAAGCACTATCATAAAGGATTTTCTAAGTAATCGGGAATACTCATCACAATTAATCAGTTTTCACGTAAAACGAAATTCCCTTGATGGTTGAAACCTGAACAAGTGCAAAGCAAAAAAGCAGAAAATTGGAACCCTTAATTTATTGACCGTATTTGTAGCAAGTAAGTTATCGTGTTGGTGGAATCTGTGAAAATGTTAAAGTTCGATATAAATGTGAACCATATTTGCCTATGTTGTTCGATACTTTACTTGACAATCTAATCAATGAGTTGAATGGGTGATCAATTCAAATCGATTATTTTGGCCATTTAAGCTCTAACTTATGTTTGATTTGGAGTATCGATTTGAGCTGATGAGTGCCTTATACATATTCAACCTTCTCTACTATTCAATTTGTTTTCATTTGTTCACAATGTAAATCCCATACCACTGTTGATTAAATTTGGTTAGGATGGATACCCTTGTTTTAATTCTCTCTTGGCTTGGGGATAAGCAAAGTCTTAAGTGTGGGGTAGTTTGATGAATGCTCATTTATACATATTTGTATATTCACATTCATACTCATTTTGTTATAAATTGAGCTTTAACTGTGAGTTTTGGTACTTTAAACATTTTTTTCTTTCTCAAGTCAAGTAATGGTGTATTGATGGATTGAAATGAAAGCAAACCAAAATGGAGCTTAAACAATGACTTTCGGGCTGGTCGGGATAAGACACGATCATTTATGGAGAAGAAACGATTGTGTAATGACATAGGATGACCGTGTGACGGCTTACGTGCATTGTTTTCCATGAAAACTGAACACGTTGATGAATCAAGACAAGACACGGTCATGTCCATGGCCGTGTCCTCCACTTTTGCACGGAAATCATTGGAATTGTTAAGACACGAGCATGATTGTGAACACATAGATGGATACCTTGAAGACGCGGTCACAAACTCGTGTCCGTATGATGACCTAACTGATGCTTGACTGAGACACGGACGAGGCATGCTAAGACACGACCATGTCTTACCCTGAATGGTTATTTTGGCTTATTTAAGTATGGCACAGAAACCTAGAGGGGGAGCCGGCATTTTGACACCAAAAACACTTAGTTGTAAGAGAGAAAACATTTGGTCTTCACAAGAGATCGCTTGTGGATTTTCATCAAGATTGGGAGATTTCCTGAAGAATTGAATGATTTTTATCATGGGTTTTTTTGTTCTCTCTTTCATTCACTTTAATCTTGTTGCTTTATTCTCTGCAATTATGAACTTATTCTCTTAAAGCATATAGAATTGATGAACCCTATGATGTGTTTATGATTGGGTTTGTGTTTATTCATTCATTAATTCCAGGATTGTGATTCATCTATGATTATTTATTGTTCTGTTGAATCGATTTTGTGCGCTGTCAATTTAACATTGATTCGTGCGTAGGTAATCGAAAGATTCCTTGTACGATAGATCGTTCATAGATGAAACGAGTTGTATGCAAACCTAGAGATATGTTGACATAAATCCTCCGGATTATGGTCAAACCTAATAGAGAAGTTCATAAAACAGTAATGCGATGTTAGGGGTTTTAATTAATCAACTTAGTTTTAGAAGTTAATCAACTCGAGAGGGTGGTTAGCATACTTTAGGAACTTCCATGGTCAAGTTGTTGAATGATTGATTGAATGACACATTGCCTTAGCTTAGAACGTTATGGGGGGATTCACATCTAGGTGCTACCTTCACGTCGATTGCCCAAGTTAACTCTTCTTTCTGTGTTGTTTGATCTTTTATTTGCCATCAATTTAGTTTTATTTAATTTTATTCCAATCGATATTGCTGATTAGATAATAGGGTAAGAGCGAGTAGCTAATAATCATAGTCTCTGTGGGATACGACACTCGGTACTCAAAGGTCCACTAGCTATAGGCGATAGGTGCATTTGCCTTAAGTCTGTAGGTGTAGGCCCGACGGATACCAATTTCCCTCCACCCGTAAGTGAGGAAGTGATTAGTGGATTGAAAACTCTCTAGTGAGCTAGAGGAGTGGACGTACGTCAAGAAGGACCGAACCACAATAAAATCTGGCCTTTGTTTTTCTATCCCTTACTCTTTTCTATTTCAAGTTGTGTGGTTATGTTTTGGATTGAACTATTGCTTTGATTTAATAAATATTTATAAAGATTTCAAAAATGTTTTAACTTTTAGCAAGAAATCTAATTCGCACTCTTCTTGGATTATCGTATTGGGATTACAGAGAAGTGATCGCTATCTCTGTTTCAATAAATTTATATTATTCGTATTCAACTCCTATATATGTAAACTATGCATTTGTGAAATTCAGAGAAATGATTTGAGAAATTTTTTTCTCATTTATGATTAAAAATGATTTGAGAAGTTGTTTTGTTTATGAGTGGTGAATTGAAAGTTGATAAAAGGATTATACTTTAGAATAAGGAATTTAGTTATTACAATTACAGTTAATATTTTTCTAGTAAATATAATTGTTTAAGTTTACGATTTCCTATCAAATAGAAGTTCATAACAGTTTTCTTATATTTTCGATACAAAATGTTATATGCCTAGTATTTTCTTTTATATATGCTTGTTACTCATTGAGTTTAAGACTTCCTCCCCTCCTCTTCTCAGCATTGCAGGTCAGTAAACTCTGAGACTCCATTGCTTATTTTGTAAGACGTTCGTTCGTTGTAATGCTATCATATTTTGTTTATCTATATTATGTCAAAATTGTATTATAACTCTAAATACTTTGTATGAAAACTTGACTTGTAACCTCTAGTTGGTGACTTATTTGGACTATTGAACTGAATTGCTTTGGATGGTTGGTTGATTAATGATGGATTATTGTGATAGTATATTGGATATTTTTTTTTACGATTGATGACAGAAAGTTGCTTGTATTATAGGAGAAATTCTGCCGGAATTTCAATAGAAATTATAGGATGTATATCAAGCATTTTAAGAAGTGTTTGTTAAGATTAGCATGTTTGGATATATGAGCGGTTCAAATTTCGAGGTAAGCCCTACTCTCTTGATTCTTGTCCTGGCCATGACCAAATTCGGATCATACAACTAATGTTTTGTTTAAGTGTTTTTTATATTGCCGGAGTTTCCAAAAATTCTAAACACTTTATTCACCCCTTCTAAAGTGATTATTGCATCTTCAGAAACCACAAGATGATACATTTGGCTTTCAATTGTTGCATCTTCAGAAACCACAAGAAGATACATTTGGCTTTCAATTGTTTTTTCTTTTGTTTCTGTTTGGTTTACTTCAACATTGAGATCCATCCAAGCTAATTAATTAAAATGTTTCGCCCTTGATTTAAATTGATGGAAAAAATACTGTCATTTATATAGTAATATTTATTTCTTAAACATACCAAATTACTTTAAGTAAATAAAAAGAAAGGAACCAAATTTACCAAGTAAGCTGAATGAACGATGTTAAACGAAATAATCATTGTTGACTTTGTTTATCAAAATTTTTCTAATTTACAAACTTTCCCCTTAATTTTAAAATTTCCAACTTGAGACTTGCAGGACAATCTGCAACTACATCTACGCTTCACCCCTACAGTACCTCTGTCACTAAAGTTGTCAAATTGAAATCGAAATCGGTAAACAAAATCGGAACCAGACCGGTCAAAGCTAAAATCGAATCGGAACCGAAACCGGCCGACAAAAACCGGAAGGTTACGGTTTAAGTTCTGGTTCTACCCTTTTAAAAACCGTCAAACCACCGGTTTAACCAGTGGTTTGAACCTGATATTTGAACCGTTGGTTCAAACATTGGTTCAACTGGCGGTTGGTACCGCCGGTTCGAACTGTTGGAACCGTTGGAACCGATTCCAACGGTTATTTTTTTTTTTTTTCAACTCTATAAATACCCCCACTCTATTCTTACTAATTTTATATCATTTATTCTCTCTCAATCTCAATCTCTTCTACACTCTCACTCTCTCAAAAATTTATTTTGCTATAAATTGCTCTTAATCTTATTAATTATTTATACATTGTATTATTGCAATTACGTTTTCTATATTTCTTAAAGTTATTTTTTGCAATTACATTTTTCAAATTCCTTCTACTTTTTTTACTATAGTTTAATTTAATTATTTTATTATTTCATTACATTTAATTAATATTTGCATATTTATTTTGGAGTAATAAAAAGTTTTGGTGGAAATAGAAATTTTGAAAGTTTTGAAGTTGAAAATATTGGAACTCAAAAGAGTCAAACTCAACCAATTCACACCCAAGGAGATGAGGGGGGAGCGAGATGAAGAGTTTCTAATTCTAATATTTTTAAAATTCATTTTAAGAAAATTTCTAGTGGTGAAAAAAAATTCAAAGATTTTTTTGTAATTATTGGTTGCAGGAGTACTCTTTCAAACATGGAGGGGCTATGGAACATTTCAAAAACATGTAGTAACCAAGCATTCAGAAAAAGTGGGAATGACGAGAGGACAAATGCAACTAATTGAGTTTGCTTCTTCTTCCTCTCAACCTAGTTTATTTCGTTATAATCATGATGAATCTAGCATGAGTTTTGCCCAAATTGTTGTTGTTGATCATTTATCATTTAGTTTTGCTGAAAAGTTAAGATTTAATAAATGAGTTAAAGAACATTGTCAACCGGCTTTTAAACCAATTACAAGACATTTGGTTAGAAAAAATTTACTTAAATTGTATAAAAACCAAAAAAAGGAATTAGTAAATTATTTTCAATCAAATGGTATACATGTTTCTATTTGTTCCGATATTTGGAGTGATCATAATTTGACGCATTCATATATAGGCATTACATGTCATTGGGCTGATGAGAACTTTATTTTGCAAAAAAGAGTTTTAGTATATAGATGTTTTGATGAATCTCATTCCGCATTAAATATTTGTAGATTAATTCATAACATTTTAGGAGAATATAGGTTGGTTAATAGAATTTTTTCAATTTCATTTGATAATGCATCGGCTAATAATGCTTGTGTTAACGATTTAAAAAATATTTGTCAACCGAATTTTGGTGGACGATTTTTTCATATATGATGTATTTGTCATATTTTAAATTTAT
>CAODLS010567818.1:0-11426 GCA_948243855.1 Flueggea neowawraea | reverse complement strand
TAGATTAGAAAAATAATTGTAAAAAAACCTCTAGGGAATATTTCAAGTTTCTTACTCTTGTCTTCGAAAATTCTTAAGAAAAGAGTAGGGAGCAATTGATATGACATAGGTAATATTTAAGATCGTAACCGAAATGTTACGGCCATTATGAGGAACGTTTCGAGGTGTTAATGTTCTCTTATCTTCCCTCTACTATAAATAGACGTTGATGGTCATTTGCCGATGTATGCTATATTCTCTACACATACTTACACTCAGCCAAAATCTTTACTGACTTGAGCATTAGAGGTCTCCCGGGGAGCATCCCGACCTCACCATTTCTTGTGTTTTTAGGTGACGAGACGACGTTCATGATTCCCAAGTTCTTCAAGTTTCCAACATTATTGTTGTTCATTTTTCGAGGCAACAACAACATGGAAAGCTTGATTTTCCGTTATTTATTCTTTGCTGTTTTAAAGATTGTCTTTTGTTCTTTTCTATCATCTTTATAAATGTTTAAAATCTTTGTTTGGAATTTCAGGGGAGCAGGGAGCGACTGATTCTGTCAAACCTTTGCTCAATACAAGCGTACTCACGGACCCACACTAGCAGCCATCCTCGAGTTGAAAATTAGTGGTGGGAAGGCGGATAAGGTTATCAAGCCAATATGGTTCCACTTTTCTTATAGAATTGAAACAGAAGGGTTTAACAGTGGTGTTTGCATTGTGTGGACCGATAGCATTAGAGTTGTGAACTTGGAGAACTTTAGGCAATTCATTCATATCAATGCTACGGATACTCTTGGTCATTCCTTCTTATTTACTGTGGTTTATGCTTTCCCCAATATTAATATTAGAAAAGGCTTGTGGAATGAATTGCTTAGATTGGAAGAGAATGCGGGTGATTTGCCTTGGTGTTTTGCTGGTGATCTTAATGCTCGATTGACTACTGCTGTCAGACATAGTAGAGCTCCCTCAGATAATAAGCCTTGTAAACACTTTGGAGGTTGGGCACAAGTGAGTGATATGAGTGAAATGCTCTATCAATGCCCATGGTCCTTTAAGAGAGATTAGATTGGTGTTTTTCCAATGCATCCTGCCTCAATTGCTTCCCCAATAGTACTCTTTTACATCTTCCGAAGTTACACTCAGACCACCGTACCTTACTGCTCATCCGTGATGGTTCAACTTTAGTACAGCACCAACGACCTTTTAGATTTTTTGAACCCTTTGATTACCCATACCGAATTCAATGAATTCCTTAAAAATTGTTGGACTAGAGGTACCAGTTATTTGGAGAAGGCTCATATTTTCAGAGAGGAATGTTGTAGATGGAACAAAAAAATCTTCGGGTTCATTGACTATAGTGAACAAAAGCTGTTGAATCGTATTGGAGGCATCCAAAAAGCTCTTGAACTAAACCATTCTAATCACCTTGAAGAATTGGAGGCTTCCTTTATCGGAGAACTTCAAACTATTTTTGGGCAAGAAGAACTTATGTGGCAGCAAAAAGCCAGGACTGATTGTAGCCACCATAGAGATAGGAATTCCAAGTTCTTTCACGCTAAGACTCGGACTCATCAGATCCGTATAAGAGTTGATATGCTGAAGGGGGATGGTATGAGCTGGAGTTACAACCAAGATGAGTTACGACAAGTGTTGTGATTTCTTTTTGATGTCTTTACAAAAGAAGATGGACTGATCACTTAGTTTAATGTCAAAGGAGCTTTTTTTTTGTTGTCTGATGTGGACATGGAGAAACTGGATGATCCCATCATGCAAGAAGAAGTTAAACAGGCTATATTTTAGATGGGACGTAATAAAGAGGTAAGGGAAGATGAATTAAATGCTTGTTTTTTCAAAAGCCAATGGGATATTGTGGGTTCTTCTATTATTGAGTTCATGAAGGAGGCTTTTGAGAAGGGATTCTTTCCCGAACAACTCAACACTACGCTGCTGGTCTTGATTCCCAAGGTTGATATCCTGGAGACTTTTGCCCATTTCAAACCCATTAGTCTTTGTAATGTGGCTTACAAAATCATAACCAAAGTTCTTGCAAATACGATGAAAAGTATCCTTCTTGTGCTTATTGGGGAAGGCCAGACTAGTTTCGTGCCAGTCAGAAATATTACGTATAATATTATCCTTGGTCAAGAGGAGGTCCACTCAATTGGCAAGAAGGATGAGAGGAAGTATGTGGCCCTTAAAATTGACCTCCAAAAAGCGTGATAGGAAATTTATTGACGACACACTCAGAGAAGCTAAATTTCCAAATGCATTTGTGAGACTAACAATGTTATCTATTAGATCAGTTATTATGCAGATAGTGTGGAATGGTATTCCAACAGAGAAAGTTTGGCCAACTCGCTGAATTAGACAGGGAGACCTCATCTCGCCTTATTTTTTTATGCATTGAGAAGCTTGCTCATTCTGTGCTAGCCGCATAATTGGTATCCATTTCATCTAAGCAGGAATGGCGCACCTCTACACTATTTATTCTTTGCTGATGATCTTCTGTTATTTACTAGGGGAGATCGTTCGCTGACATAAACTGTGAACCTGGTGCTTAATCATTTCTGTGAGGCTTCAAGACAGGAAGTTAGCAAGGACAAATCCATGATATTTTTCTCTAGAAGTGTCTCGACCCGTGAGGCTAGAATCTTTAGTGCCTTATTAGGCATTCACGAGAGTGAAGCTTTAGACGGCTATTTTGGAGTGACATTACTTAATAAGAGAATCAACAAGAACACTTACCAATCTTTGGTTGATAGAGCCTTAAAAAGGCTAACTTCTTGGCAAGCTAGAAACCTCTCATTGGCGGGAAGACTTGTACTAGTTTAGTCTATACTTTTGACAATCCCTCTATATATAATGCAAACAACCTATATACGAAAGGCCACCCTCCTTCAAATTGAGAGCCTCAGCCAAAATTTCCTTTGGGGGGCTATGGAAGGAAAAAAGAAAGCGTTCCTTGTTAAATGGCAGGAGGTCTGCCAACCCAAAGATCATGGCCGACTTAGGTTACGTGGATTATATGAATGTAATCTTGCTTTTTTAACGAAACATTGTTGGTAGGTTTACACGAAGCAAGGACTTCCCTACAAGTGCTTCTCATATTTGGCGAGGGATTTGTAAGGCTTAGCATTCATGTAGAAAGGTGTTAGATGGGTAGTAGGAAATAGGCCACAATGCGATTTTGGGTGGATTTATGGATAGGAAGACAGCCTTTGAGGGAGCTAATGATTGGCAGTGGAAGGTAATTGGAATTGGGATATGCTAAGCCTTAAGTTGCCTAATTCAGTTTTGTTATTGATTGCAGGTACAAAGTTACTAGAACCATCAGCTGGCGAAGATCAGGCCTATTGGGCGCATTCTAGCTCTGACTCCTTTGCCGTCAAATATGCATACGAGCTAATCTGCAAGGAAAACTGGCAGGAACCTAAGAACAAATGGAAATGGGCTTGGAATTTACAAGTCCCGCAGAAAGTGCGCACCTTCTTATGGCTACTAATGAGGAAAGCACTGCTGACCAATCAAAGAAAAGTCAGGTGTAAAATGTTTAGCGACCCTTTTCGCGATTTGTGCAGTCGTAAGGAGGAGATATGGCGTCATGTAGTCAGGGATTGCTTTCAAGCCAATGTGACTTCGACTAAATTGTTGGGAGAACAGATAAGTGAAGATTTTTTCACTAAAGATGCAGAGGAATGGACATAGGAGATCTAGAAAACTTCATGTTTTGTAGATTGATCATATAATTAAATTTATTTCAACAATAATCTATCATAATTGATATAGAAAACTTCACCCTTTACTTATCAAAAAAAAAAAAGATACTTCATCTTTTGTAAATAATCTATCATTTTGGTAGAAGAAGAATGGTTCTTTAAAAGATTCAAACTTTAGGTAAGTAATATTTTTTTTTATAAAAATTGCTAGAGTAATAAGAATCGGAGACTGAACCAGATCATCTCAGCTAAGTTGGCACCATCATACCGACCTCTTCATACTTTTATTCTCTGAATATTATTAAGAATAAATGAAAATAATATCACAAAAGTACAACCCGAAGGCAACAATACTAGCAAAGCTAATTAACAAAACGAAAATGTTCATTCCTACTAATATTATCATAAAGCAAAGAGGAACAAAATGGAGCCAAAGAAGTCCACCAATGCTTATGGGATGCATCCCTGCCAAAACTTGCAAGCTTGTCAGCCATATGATTGCCTTCTAGAAAAACATGTGTTGTAACCACCTGCATAGAACTCGTCACTTTAAGGCAGCAGGACCAGTAAATCCCTAGCTCCTATGGGACAACTTGAGAGCGCAATCGAATAAGGTTCACTACATAGGTAAAGTCGCTCACCAACCGGAGCTTATGCCAACCCTGTTCTCATGCTATAGTGAAATAGCTGCCTTCAATTCTGCCACATAAGCCAAGACGTTGCCAGTGGGAAAAGCAAAGCAGCCAAGAGAAAAACCACGTGTGTTGCGGAACACTGCACCAGCACCAGATTTCTCTGTGCCATACGAATAAGAACCCTCTGTGTTGACCTTCACCCAATCGGTCGGGGGATGTTGCCATTGAACACAAACGATTAAAGGAGCCTTCCGTGGAATACCAGCAATGTTGAAGTTTTTAAGCACTTGCAATTCTGAGGGAGAGTTAAACATGTAACCCACCCAAAAATTACTACAGTCTTCCAAGCAATGCCAAATATGTCGGGGGAAAAGATGAATATTTGGTACCTTATCCTAAAAAGTTGCAATATTTTGCGTTCTCCAAAGCAACCAAATATCAAAAATAAGCACAGTGCGCCAGAGTGCAAATATTTGTGGACTGAAGGGAGCTTGGATGGCCTTAAGAAGGAAGCTTTCCATGTAGTCAGCAAGTCGATAATGGAAACTGAAAGCAACACCCACAGCACGCCACACTGTTTGAGTAAACTGGCACACCCAAAATAGATGATGATGGGTCTCGGAGTTAGCCCAAAAGAGTCTCCACAATGAAGATAGATGAGTAAATTAACTTCACAGAAGTCCAAATGGAGGAAGAAACATACACGTGGTTCAGCCGGGCGGAAGGCTGTACAAAAACGGCGACGGACATATGAACTGAACAAACTCTGAGAAGTCATAACACGCCAACTCAACTTACCAAGAAGAGCCTCATTCATAATGCTAAGTTGTCTGATGCCAAGACCCCCTTCCCAAATGGGTAAGAAACACTTGTGTCAGAGAGGTGCAATTAATTTTTGCTTGTCCACAGAACCCGTCCACACAAAGTTCTGAATATATCGTTCAACATATTAAATGAGTGACAAAGGCCATTTGTAAACTGCAAAGGAATGAAGTAACGAACTTACAATAACAGATTGGATAAGGACCAATCTACCAGCCTGCGACAAAGAGCTTCCTTTCCAATTAGCCAATCTAGACAAGACTTTGTCCGCCAAAGGTTGCAACCATTTCCTCCAAGGTGCTCCCACAAAAAGAGGCACTCCAAGATATGTGAACAACAAAGAACCAGCTCCCATACCCGCACGAGAAATCAGAGTCTCTTTCCGCTGATAAGTGATATGCGCACCAAAGTAGATGAAAGACTTAGCCCAACTTACCCTTTGTCCAGACAACGCACCATACTCAGTAAAAATCCTGGTAATAGCATTAAAATTATGCAAAAAGGCCTTACAAAATATTAAAATATCATAAGCATAAAGTAAATGAGTGGGGAAAGTGTCGTTGCGGCTTGCAATAGGAGTAAGCTTCCCTGAATGTACATGAGTTGTTAGATTACGACTAAGGAAGTCGTTGGCTAAGAAAAAAAGCAGCGGCAATAATGGATCACCCTGTTAAACTCACCTAATGCACGAGAAATACCCTTTCGGCTCACCATTGAGTAAAATAGATAGTCCAGCCAAGTGAAAAATAGCCATCAGCCATTGCCGAAATACACTTGAAAATCCAAAAGCCTCCAACACAACTAGCAGGAAATCCCAATCAAGTCCGTCAAAAGCCTTAGTGATGTCAATTTCAAGGCCATGTTATCCCCAAAACTTCTCTTATTTTGCAAATTCACTCCCTTAGAACCCAAGGCAATGCTCTAAAAAATGGACCTACCCTGAATAAAACCAAATTGGTTTGGAGAAATGATCCTGGTAGCAATCCCTGAAATCTGATCTGCCAAGATGCATGTAACAACCTTAAATGAAAAGTTGTTGAGGATAATTGGGTGAAAATCAGTAACTTCGTCAGCGTCCGGAGTCTTAGGTATATGCACCATATTACTTGAATTCCATCCACCCAAAATCATTAATGTCTGAAAGAAGCTTAAAATTGTAGCACAAACATCCTGCTTTATCACATCCCAGTAGGTCTGAAAGCAAAGGTTATTGAACACATCCGGACCCAGTGCACTATCTGCATCCATTGCAAAAACAGTAGCTGTAATCTCGTCCTCTAACGGAAGGCGCAAGAGCTGGGAATTTTCCTCCTCCGTTACCAAAGTAGGAATAATATGTCATACATCAACCAATGAGGCGTGAACAGTACCATCTTCCTAAATAGATATGAATAGTATTTCAGTATGCCAGTCTGAATAGTAGTCGAATCAAAAGTGAGACTACCATCCACTTTCAACGCCAAGATGCTGCTCTTTGCCTTGCGTCGGGCATGACAGCCATGGAAAAAAGGAATTACGCTCCCCAACAGTTAACCATTTATCCCAAATTTTATCTTTGAAAAAAACTCCTCCTGTTTCAGACGAAGCTCTATAGCAGAGTAAGCTTCAACTTCTTGTCGGAGCAACCCTTTCGTCGAAATACGTCTTTGGACAGCAGCTAAGTGATCACAGGCATAAGCAATATTCACATGCAAATGAGCAAAAACCATTTTGTTCCAAACCCGCAAGGCTGCACGAAGATGGCCTAGCTTGCTAGACAAAATATGCATTGGGTTGCCAAAAGAAACAATAGTGTGCCAAGTTTGAGCAATAAAGGATTTAAGCTCTGGATGTGAAACCCACATAGACTGAAACCGAAAAAGGGCTTTCCCGCTCTGGCAGACTGTTGACAGAACAAAAGTAATGGACTATGATTAGAGCAGTGGCGTGGGAGCACATTACAGTTCAGCTGGCTCCAAAATGACATAAAGTCCATTGTGCACAAAGCTCTATCCAGCATACATTCAGTTCTAGGCCTAGAAGAATCACCTTTTACTCCAAGTGAAAAATGCACCTTGAGTCCTGACATGAGAAAACGACAGTCATCAATGAAGGCACAAAAATCAGAGCAAGGCCGTGAGGCTGGAGGGGGCTAGATTTCTCATATGCACCAAGAATAGCATTGAAGTCCCCAATAACTGCCCAAGAGGTTGGCACAGTACCCATAGAATCTCTGATGGAGTCCCACAGAACCCGCCTTCTGTTGCACCAAACACTAGTATACACAAAGGAGAGACGTTGCAATGACGACTGAATAAAAGTCAATAGAAATAAACTGCTCAGTAGCATGACAATTCAATATAGCAGGGAAATTATTTCTACGAAAAAGCCAAATAGAAGGCAAAGCCTTCAGGTTAACCGTGATCAGTTCCAAATTTAACGAACTCCAGAATCTGGCTGCAATGGAGGAGAACTCAACAATTGGCTCAGCAAGGCAGACAAGATCAGGAGAAAATTGACAACAAATATTCTGAAGAACTCTTTGTGTTTCTGAATTGTCGATGGAGTAAAAAAATTCGTAAATTAAGTCGGGTGGGCATTCGGGTCGTCAGTCTGACTGAAGCGACCTGCTGCATTGCCATCTTAGAGATTTTTTACTGTGTTTTTTAAACAACCCTGGTCCATGTCCCCTCCTCCTCCTCAGCCTTGTTAGTCCAAGTAGCATTTGAGCGGCAATGAGTGGTTTCAGCATCAGATTTAGAAGTTAGGGACGACTAAGCACTCAAAGATTCATGGTGAATTCCTTCTGCTTGGACAATAGGATCATTCTGAACTGGCAAAGCTTCCACCTGATCAACCTTTTTTGGCTTATCACCAGCAAAAACCCCCTCAGGCTCCAATGGAGAAGAAACCAAATCGTTGGGCGCAGAATCAACTACTGGCGAAGCAAGACCATCCATAATTCTTTGTATGGCGTGATGAACATAACAGCCAGAGGAACTCTGGAGATTGGCCGCCAAACCTTCCTGTCTCTTGACGATCCTCGACTGTGAGGCTCTCTGGAAATGTTGATGGCCGATGGAGAGGCACGTACGACAGAAACTATGGAAACTTTCATAGACCACCTTAATCCATAGTTGCTTACCTTCCCGTTCAATTCTTAAAGTCCCCGAAATTTTTCCTGCAACATGCACACCTATGAGAACCCGTGTGAAATGCCTATAACCCCTTCCAAGGTTGCTTTGTCAATACGGATTGGCACACTAACACCGCGGGCAATCTTAGAGAGGATTTGCTTGTCCTAATACTCCCATGACAAACCAAAAAATCGAGTCCAAACTTAAGCAGTCATGCTTTTCTGTTCATTGGGATCAAAGTCTGGCACTCACTTTTGGAGGCGAAAGACGCCAGGTTTCAGATAAACCAAACCTTGACTCCAAATTCCAAGCCGCACATCTGCAGAGGGGAGAAGAATATGGTACAAACCACGGCCAAGGGAAATCAACCTCCACGAAACTCCAAGCCCCCACACTTTGGTTAGAGCATCCTTCAAATGTGAAAGCTTCTAGGGAGAGTCTCTTTTATTCAGAATTAATCTCCCAATCAAGGAACTCTCACAGAGCTTAATCTGTCGCTCATAAGCCTGCTAAGATATCTTGATTGAGACGTAACCGTCAAAGTCTAAAACCATTAGTGCACCGGAGGCAGCCAACGGGGTTTCAGACGATCTAGAGACAAACTTTAAATAAGAAAAAGAAGAAGGAGTCGCTGCTTTTAAGGCCAAAGAAAGCTAAGCCAAGGCAGAATTAGGTGCAACAACGTTCCATGTAAAAACTTCAGAAGTGCAGAGATAGCAATCGAGGAAAGGATCGGGCTAGAGAGGTGCAACTATGGCTGGCGATGGCGGCAAAGCAACAATGGCGTTGGCGGAAAGGTGTGTTGCCCTAGCTCCTAAAATTTATTTACCATATATTAATCAATGTGTTTTGTACCTAATGTTTGTTAAAAAATCATCACTCATCGGACATGACGATTGGAATAATGCATATGGAACTGATTTTTTTTTTGACAAATTAGAATTTCATTAAAGAACAATACATCAATATTAAAAGAAAGCATTTATAATTTAATTTCAAGTTTGTTATATACCTGGTAAGATGCCAAGTCATTTTTGAAATGGCTCAACAACTTCACAGCTTTGAAAATGTTTGTGATCGGGTCTATTGCAAGTGCACAATAGTCGATTGTAGTAAGAAAAATCTTAGAAGTATCCTAGGTGTTGAATCCACAGGGAACATGTCTAATTACGGTCAATTAAAAGATAAAAGCAAAAGTAAACATCAATCGATTTGTTGTTTTAGGAGTTGGAATTAAAGCAAGCAATAAAAAAATGCAAGTACTCAATAATTGGAAAGCGTTAGGGCTTCGGAGATAAAACCAATGATTTAGTTGTAATAATGAATGAAATTGGGTTTTAACACATTGGATGTGAGTGTTATCTCCTCAAGACTAACCTAATGCCTCTCTCGAAGTCACTCAAGTTGTACCTACACTTCCTAAGAGGGTCCTTTCGGGCTCACCTAGTCAAGTTAGGCCCATTAGACTCTTTGGAGAATTTCATCGAACACCTTGTAGGCATAGGTATATTTCTATCCTAAAACCATACAAGTTCTATGCTAGTGACCTAACCCAAGCTTCATCTCTCAATTCATCACTTGGGTGTGTCAAAACAACATTAAGGTCGCGAATCTCAACATCATTCAATCAATAACAAGTCATAAAATCACCACCAACCATAGATTTAACAATTAAAGCATAAGACAATTGATATAACATTAAAAACACAAAACTCATAACAATAATCATCCATTAAAGCAACATAAATCCAAGGTTCACATCTTTACAGCCTAACAATTAAACTAAGCTAATATGTTTAGGAAATCAAATAGAAAACAATAGATTGAAACCCTAAACATGTTTTCAAACAAACAATAAATTGAAACCCTAAACATGTTTCCAAATAAAGCTTCTCTTGATGGTTGATGAAGCCCTCTTTCAATTCTCTTCTCTCTCCTTTATGAATCTTCATTGGAGAATATGAAGAGAATGATTCTCTTCTTTAATTTTGAATGTCCAAGGTTTTTTTTTTCAAAATGGTGTGGAAGAGGTGTATTTATAGCTCTCTTGGTCCCCACAAAACCTAGCAAGGATCTTCTAAAAATGCCCTTAAAGATGCCTTTGGTCACTTTATTTTTTATCTATGTGAACAGTGTCACGGCCATGACACTGCAACCATCATAGGCATGATGAATTTCGCCAATTAACAGTACCCATGAACAGTAAAAGTCATGAATAGTATCACGACCTTGACAACCTTCTGGCTCAAAAATATGATTTTTTATGGTTGTCACGGCCGTGACAAATTCCCCCACGACCGTAATACCCCTTTCCACTGTGAAATCTTCATTTTCTTCATGTTTTCTTGAGTTTACTTGGGGTCTTTCCATTTTGAATCATTTCTTCACCTTTTTCAACTCATTTTTGTTAATTTATCTCATCCTACAAATAATACAGGCATTATATAAATTTCACCATAAAAACATAATTTATAGGATGAAAACACATACATTCTTGCTTGATTATATACGTAAATTTAGGATACATTAATTTGGATTAGAATGAAGGCACTCAAAATCACTAATGCTTGAAGTTTCCATTCCAATGAGAGATCCTGATTGATGTAGGCTAAGTTTACAAAGTAATTAAAGCAAGAATATTTATATTTTCATCCTATAAATTATGTTTTTGTGGTGAAATTATTATAATGTTTGTAGGATGAGATAACTAGAAGAAAATGAGTGGGGAATGATGGAAAAATTATGCAAAATGGAAATGCTCAAACAACCTCATGAAAAGATGAAGAAAATGAAGATTTCATGGTCCAGAGTAGTTGTGACACTTGCAAAGATGGAGGATTTCGACCCAGGGGAGTGGCATGGTCGTGCAAATCAATGTTGCACGGCTGTGACACTTGCACATTCGTGTAAGCCATGTTGCACGGCCGTACAACTCACAAAATGGATGTCATTTCGAGCTAGGTCGTGCAACCCAAATGGCATGGCCTTGCAAGAGGATAATCAATTGGGGACCAAAAGCATAGTCAAGGAGCATTTTGAAGAGAATTTTTGTAGGATTTTGAGGTCATGTAAAAGGGTATAAACACTCTTTAAACTTAATCTTTTGGGAATTCTTGGTGACTCCTAGAATCATTCTCTTTGTTGTTTCAA
>CAODLS010567813.1:0-22803 GCA_948243855.1 Flueggea neowawraea | reverse complement strand
TATTCCCAAAACATAATAGTTAAAAATGAATCCAAATTCCTTGTGTATTCAGCTAAAAATAAGAAATTGAATAAACCCAGAAATTTAAACTAAACTATGATTACAATCTGAACAATATGAAATCGAATCAAACCAGAATAGGATAAACCAAAACACCATCTGAAACCCATTTGTTGAATCATCAACAAACCAACTGTAATTTGAGAGAGAGAGAGAGAGAGAGAGAGAGAGAAAGAGAAGCATATGAGGACAGTAACCCTTAATCCTCAATTTCATTCAAAACTAAAACCCCAATTCCAAAACCTAATTTCCAAATTACCATCCTTCTATGGCCGACGACGTGACGAACCGAGAGTTGTTGTCCTTCAATGGCCAACAACGTAACCGTCTTTAATGGCGGGGATGTGAGTGACGAAGAGAGTGAAAAGAGTCAGTCTTCAACAAGAGAGTTGAGACGAAGAGAGTGAGAGGAGTGGTGGTCTTTAATGGCGAGGACGAGAGTGACGAAGAGAGTCAAAGGCGAAGAGAGTGAGAGGAGTGACAGGACAAGCGTGAGGAGATAGGGTACGACGAGGTTTCTTATTCACTCTCAACAGAAACGGCGAGATAAGAGAGCATAGAGGGACAAGGACGAGAGTAATGAGAAGAAAGGGAAAGAGAGAGCACATGTGGGAGTGGTTGAGAGAGAGGGTATTTTTGTCATCAAGTTTTTAAATTAGTAGGTTCTATATGTCACGTCAAATTTTCTGACGTGACGTTATATTTAACTAACGGTGACAGATTAAGGACCGGAACGAAGGATTTTGAAAACTTAAGAATCGCAAGAAAGATATGGTCAAACCTCAAGGATCACAGTGGATTTTTCCCTTTATTTTTTTTTTAATTTGGGTTTGGTCTAAATTCAAGTTTGATTACATGTTCTCTAAACCTAATTAGAAGGTCGGTACACGGTACACGTTATCTTCTACTTTGTTAAAGAAAACTTTAATTTAATTAGAGTGGACACGTGAAGCGTAATTCACTCACAATTATCATCACCTGATTATGTTCCTCTTTTCATTTTTTATCAATTAAAATGTTTATGAGTGTTTAGTAAGAATGATTATAGAACTAATTCTTACAGCATAACTAAATACTACAATCAGTTTGCGTAATTAAGGACATACTTTAATTCTATCATTTTAAGATATTTAATTATGGATGAATGATACTGAATATATTTGTATGACCTAATCAACGTATTAAGATGATTTGTTTAATTGAACCTTAGTATTCAAGATCAATAACGCACACAATCAACTACTCAAATTAGTATCATGTAATGTTTGATAAATAATTTTAATATCACTAAATTACATACTATCGCTAATATGTTGAACTTGAATTTGATTCTTGAGAATCGCTTTCGTGCAGATTCATTGACACTTATTTCACTTGAAGCTAGCTATTAATCTTATGAAAGAATTTTAGATAAGGATCATAGCTTTGAGGGGTGATAATTTGTGTTAAATAGATTGTAATCGTATTATATTTTTTATATATCACATATTATTATATATGATATAAAATTATAAAAATTAAATTTATATTATTTTTATTATGTCATAATTATATACTCACAAATTATATTATTTTGTCAGAAATTATAATCTTTAACTTAGGCTAATATTTTTTCAAGTTAGTAAAGGAAAAGAAAAGAAATGGGAATCATGAAGATAAGATAGAAAGACCTTTATAGATGTGATTGGGACCACTTAACATATTAAATGTCTAAACCTTTCTCTGGTAGATCTCTTAACCAATTAATGTAATAAATACAATTCCCCATCTAACTACCTCAATGACTCAAAACAATTCTTCTCCATTTTTATTGGTTCAAGCATTTGTCCTGTTTCTTTAAATCCTTGCCATCAATAGCAAAGGTTCACTTCTCTAGTTATTGTTTGAATGATAAATAATAAAAACACTTTATATTCAGTAAAACAATTTAAAATAATTACCATCGAGGCTATAGTAAAATAGTTTGAACTTTTTTTTACCTTTGACCAAATTTTGAACATAGAAAAGTTTTAAATTTGGGTAAGTAGAATTAGAATGTTACTGCTTGAAAGTTTATCCGACTCAAATTTAAATTAATTTGGATAGTGAAACAATTCTCAACGTGTAACTACTCTAATAAAAAACAGTAACAATTTCTCCATTTTTTACTATAATTTACCGTAAACAAACACCCGACAATCATACCCATTAAGATAACGATAATCATATATACTTTTTGTACAAGGTAATGAAATAAGAGTAATTATGGAAAAAAAAGGAAGAGAGAACAAAATCTAATACACATTTAACATGAAAAATCTTCTATTTCCTTTTCGAGGAAACTTACAAACTTTTTTTGGCAGTTTAATTCTGTAGTTACCAACAGAGTAGAGGTTACACTGGATCATATGAACTTAGTTTTGATCAGACTACTAATTAAAAACTAAAAGGAAAACACTAATTAGTGAAAAAGAAGAGTATATAATTAATCCGAAGGCCTCAAATATCTGTAGAAACTGTCAGCAGTTACTGTGGTTCCCGAACCATTGTTCTTACATCCACATGTTTCACCAGTCTGAAATCCCAAATTGTAACACAGACACAAAGTTTTTGTTGAAGCTTTCGGAGTAACAATTATTGGAGTATTACTGGTCACTCCAAAAAACTGGTATGCACTGAACTCCTGTTGTGTCTGATTGGCTTGATTTGAGTGATCATTGAGATTGATGATAGGAGAACTGGTAACTTGTTGTTGCTGACGTGGCAGGCCTATTGAGAGCTCAAGGTTGAGTTCATGACCAACTGAGTTGTGAACTACTTCTGTTGTCACTCCACTACTGCTGTTTGAATCTTCAGCCGAGTCATTTCGTAGTTTTAATGTATTAACGACGTTGGTGTTGGCGTTGCTGGTGGTGTTGATTATGTTGTAATCTGCAGGTTGAACTTGCATAAATTGTGCCATTAATGATGAATTGTGTGTCTCTAACCGAAAATTATTGCTGTTGTTGTTGCTGGTGTTGTTGGTGCTGCTACTACTGTTACTTTTGTTGTTGGTGCTGCTATTGGTGTTGTTCGAGGCGGCGACGGCGGAGTTGAGAGGTTTGTGTGTTTGAGGATCAATACCTCTGTTATAAAGCTTTCTTTTGATGTGTGTGTTCCAATAATTCTTGATTTCATTATCAGTTCTTCCAGGTAAGCGAGCAGCAATTAGAGACCATCTGAGATAGACCAAGAAAATGGAACGTTAGCACAAAAAACAAGAACCCAGCTGAGATTTTCTTTAATGAGTGTAAAGAAGTTCCCATACTTGTTTCCAAGCATGCCGTGAAGGTTTATAATGGTGTCATCTTCTTCTTCGGTGAAGTTTCCTCTCTTTAGATCAGGTCTCAAGTAGTTAATCCATCTAAGCCTGCAACTCTTCCCACATCGAAGTAAACCTAAACAAAACCCAACAAAACAATTAAATCGGCCCAACATAAAAGTCTAGACGAAAGTCGCAAAAGTATCTTTGTAACATACCAGCAGCCTTGGGAAGAGACCTCCAACAACCTTCACCATGAGCTTTGATGTAGTTGATGAGTCTCTCATCTTCTTCTTTGGTCCATGCACCTTTGTTGGTATGTTCTTTCTCACAACAAGGAGATCTACCCATGTTTAATTAATGTCTTGGGTTTCTTTTTGTGGCACAATCTTTTGTGTCCAATTAAGACAAGACTACTTCGAGTTTCAAGAAAAAATAGGGAGAGAAGAGAAAGGTGAGTGCGTAAAGATTTGGAATTGGGGACCAAGTGGAAGAAGGAGGAGGAGGAAGGAATATAAATGGGAGGTGGTGGAGAAGGGGGAAGATGGGAGTTTGTTGCAATTGACTAGACACTCTTTTTTAATTTTTCTTTCTTAATTTTTTTGTTTTGACAAATATTATAAGTTAAAAAAGAAAGAGAAAAAATGTTTCAAGTGCTGCCATGGTATTTGACCGAGTTGGTGAGAAAGACGAGTGGTCTCAATTTAAGTTAGTGCTGGATTTGGTAGGTAGCTCTACTTTTCATGTTTTGTACCAATATTTTGCATCTTTCTTTTTCTTTGTTTTGCTCTTGTATGCCTCTATTTTGTTGTATTTGTCTTCTCCGGCCAATTCTTTGTTTTTTTACCCTTTTTTCGTCTACACTCATAATAGCTCCTTCAAATGAACACTCCCATGTCTTATGTTATTATAAAACTCGTATCCCAAAAATTACTTGCAGGTTTGAGAAACCTAACAATATTGCAAGTTCAAACTTTTAGAATTCGGATTTCTTTAGGCTAATTTTTCTATCACTCAAAATGAATGAAGAATTAGTTATATAGATACCGATCTTAAATAAATAAAAATGAATATATCATAGTTGAGAAGAAAATTAAGCTAGATTAATAATGGTGGTGGTCATCTTAGAAGCCGTCAGTTGCATCTAGGAAAGCGTTGTATATGTAAATGGCTTCAGGAATGCTTCAGGGCGAACCTTTTAATGATGGATCAAGGCATGGACTTAGTCCGAATCCAACATTAGTTGCCCCTTGGCCTTACGTCGTTAAGGATCTCAACATCAATTTTACGATGTTATACAATCTATTTCTAAAAAGATGTAGCATTTTCTTTATTTTTCATTATGCAATCTTCTAAGTCTGTTAAAATTTATTCAATCTACTTTAAAACAAATACCCTAAATTGTTTATAGAAATCTAAGAACCACAAAGTTGAACATGGTTACTAACAAATTATCGGCTACTAAAATTCTCTACTATTTGCTGCCTAAACACGACTATATTCATAATTTAATTTAATACATATGTAATCTTATTTTATGAATAAATGAATTACACTTTTGTATGGAAAAGCACTGACAAAATCTATTCATTGAAATAAAAATTATGTTCAACATAGGACTCGTTGGTTCGGTAGTAAATATATTGATTGTAAATAGATTTTCTTTCCATCAAGGAGTATACGGCCGTATCACGATAATTACTTAAATGCTGACGTCCTAAATACTATTCAACAATTGCTTTGAACTGTTACAACCTCATATGATAAAAAGAAAGGTCTAAGGACTAAAGAGCAAAAAGCTGAATGACCGTGTTGTCGACATAGCCCGTGGTAAATTTAGGAATCTGGTTATGTGGGCCCGAATTTATTTAGTCAAATTTTTCACTAAGCAATATATACAAAAATATATATATAAAATAAAAAAATAAATTAAATTAAATTGAATATTTGAATACATATAGTAATTATACAACTATTTTTGCACACTCAAACTAAGAGATAATAGTTATTTTCGACGTGTTGTCATGGTTTGAAAGCTTTGTAAAATAATCTCATTATCTAACTAATTCAAATCTAACAATTAAATCCATTAAATCACAAATAACAAAATTATTTAAGTCAATTTATTCTAACAAAATAACCTAACAATCACAAAATATTAACAAAATTATTAGACACGTAAATCAATTAATCAATAATCTTAACCCTAATTAAAATAAAAACTGAATTACACTGAAAATAAAGAAAAAAAAGCTCGGATAAATTACCAAGAAGAGAGATGAACAACGTCAGCGAAGGAGAAGCAGCGACGGCGTAGAGGTGGAGCACTGGAGGCTGAAGTGCGTCGACGTGGGTGGAATTGTGCATGGAAGATGGAGTTTTGAGATGGGGAAGGCCGAAGGGAACTACTGGTGAGGGAGGGAGTTAGGCATTTTGTTTTGTTAAGTGACCAGGGCAAAACACACTGTTTTGTCTTAGTCACTTAAATTTCGTTTTGCCATTGTCACTTTTTTTTTTATTTCAGTGGGTCGTTTCGTTCCTCTAATATTTTTTTTTAATTTTTAAATTACAGTACAAAACGACGTCGTTTCGCCCTGTGATTTAAAAATAAAAAAAAAGTCTCATACAAACCCTGTGCTTCATCTTCCTTCCTCGCCCTAGGTCACCTCCGCCTCTAAGCGACAACGGCAACAATGACGACCCTTCCTCAAAGCCCACTGGATGTGGGGGCTCTAATGATACTCTTCTAGCATCGGCACCCACTAATCGCCTGGTGGCTTTGCCACCGGATATGGCACCAAACTTTTGGGATACAATACACTGTACGAGGAGAGAGATAAAGAACAATGCAAAACAAATTGCAATTCACACCAAACGCACACAAAAAATAAAAAGCATAAAAAGAATTGCGGCCTGTAAACTTTTCCAAGTCTTGACCCTTATCTTTTGAATTCTTTTAAAAATAGGATATTTGTAGGATGGTCATACTTGTTTCCACACTTTCTTCTTCACTCAAATTTTTGTTTTTGTGTGACTTGTTTTAAAGAAAAAAGAATATGCAAAAGGCATTCTAGAAGGCCTGTCTCTCCAACTTACTCCACTTACTCTTGTCAATTTCGGGATGGTAGTAGTAGTACTAACTAACTTCCCCTACCTTCCTTGATTGAATTCTTGTTTAGATATAATTTTCTTTTTAAATACTTGTTTTCTTCCCTTAATCTTCTTCTTCATTCTTCCAATTTTTTTGGGTACTTCAGTGTTGTAGTTGCCTCATTTATAGCTTTTAGAAAAAAGAATATAAGTATAAAATGAACATATTAAAACAAGAATTTAACCAAATGGTAAATTTGGTAAGTAATGAAAAAGTAACCTAAGCTTTTTTGAATCACAATATATTTGAATAGTAATAAAAAATATGCATATTTCACAAATAAATATGCAAATAAATATATTTCACAAATAAATATGCAAATGCTAAAACAAAGAAATTAGATCTTAAGGATATGTTTTAGGTTTTTTCCTTCTAACAAAAAACAAAAGCAAATGGAAGAAGGCGAAGCAATTTTGTCAAATTTATACAGATTTTCTCTGATTATAAGATATTCAAGTGAATTATAATCGAATAAAATAAAAATTAGGGTTTTAACTCGTCATCACATCATTAAACTTGAGACTTGATGAGAGAATCTAATTAAAGTTTGACCAAACTATTTATTCCAAAAATAAACTAAAATACTTGGAAAACGCTTACTTAAAAATTAAACCTAAATATATAGCTTAATGAAAGTAAATCTTAACATCTAAACTATCGCATATAACACAATATTCGGATTATGGGGCGTTTATATATCGGAAGTGTTAGTTATGTATGAGGTTCTTGATCTGCAATTGCTTTGTAACAGATGGAACCATCTAATTCTATTTGACATTAGGGACACCAAAACCATTCGTATAATTTAGTGGAAAAGAGAAGGAAAAGAAAATCTCAACTTAAAAGAAAAGCCAACTTTATGCGGCATTGAAAATGTCCTTCAGATTTTGAAATGACAAAACATTTCTTCCGTTAGATTCCAAGTGGATGCACTATGTTGGGAGTTGTTATCAATTAAAGGGACATTATTCTAGAAACACAATATTTCTTAAAAGGACTAAGAACTTGAAATTATTTTAAATAGGAGCATTATAAACTTAAAACCCAAAAATTTAGCTAGATAAAATATCAAAACACAAAATATCTTTAGTAATCTTTCATGCCTCTCAAAATAAACATAATTAATCAAATAAATACAAATTGTAAAACAAAAATTAAGATTCGATATAAACATGAACTGTGAAACAAACACACAAATTGAGCATATGTTCTAGCTAGTTATGAACAAAAAAGATTTAACTACTTTGGTTTTTGATTTGTGGGAAATTGAATTGTGTATGAATTTAATTTAGGGTTTGTTTGATGGGGAAGAAGTGAGAAGGAAGAAATAAGAGTTTTGGCGCTATATGAAATTTGGTGAGAGGAGGCAGTGGTTGCAATAATTAATAGTAAAACAGCAATCTTCAAAACAAAACTATATGAATGTGATAATGAATTAAAGTCATTTTCACAATCGAACCAACCAACCATCCAACCTGCCTGCATCATCCCATCCCATCCCATTCCTCCAGAGACTTTCACTATATTATGTCACATTTCATAGCCGGCCTTCACCTTCTATCTTTTCTTATACACCCGACCTTTTAAGTTTTCTTCCTTCTAGAAGGACTTCCAAGAACTAACTATTAATCATTACATAAATTAGCCTTTATATTAATATCATATGTTCAAAAAACTTGGTTCTATCTAATTTACTTAATCTACTGTTGTTATCTAGTTTGTGTCCAATCTATTGAATGCTCATACGGGAAAAGGATCATATATAATATGTCACGTAGGAATATTTTTGCCATAATGAAAATTCCATCGTAATTATTTATAAAATTAGACCACTTTTTTAGTCTTATTGTTACAACTTTGGTCTTCCATTTTAATAAAGTCTACACTTGATTCTACACTATTACGTGAGACTTTGGTTACGGTACAGAAAATTTTCGACCTTATCGGTACAAGGAACGAAGACGATTTAGAATTTTCAAACACAAATCCATCGTGAGCACCATTGAATGCAAGCAGAAAATGAAAAAGCAATGAATTTATCAAAGATAAATCTTGTTTTAAAAACACATTGTTGTTGTACCGTATCATTTAGAGCGAAAATTCTTTGTACTATAACCAATACCATCACTATAAACTTGTCATAGAAAATAGTCATATATAATTTTATAGAAACTTGTCATTACATATACTCCTAAAACAAATATATATAGCGGATAACTACAAAATAGACACAAGTCACAATTTTACTCATTGAAAGTCACATATCCAGGATAACAATTTTTAGACTTCGTAATGATATACGATGTACTCTCTTGAATTCATTCATGAAAAGATTAAAACTCGATTCACAAAAATTGATTTGAGAACATTTTTTTTAACCATGAATTGATTTGATTTGAGAATTGTATATCGATAAATAATAATATAGATGATGATGGAAGAAGCAATAAATCATAGTTTGGTGACCCACCCAAAACATGGCTTCATAGTTTGCCCACCTTATCTTCGAGGAGGGAAAAATATGTGGGCCTTTCTTTCTATGATGCTCTCAAACTGCTATTTCCAATTCTTATTTCAATATCTTCTTCTTCTTCTTCTTCTTTTGTTCTTTTGTTCTTTATTTTGTTCTCCAGTCTATATATATTCTTATCCAAGATTCTTTTTGACTAAATAAATATGAGTCTTATTAGTATTTTTTTAATTATTTTTGTTGATTTGGAAGATATGAATCAGAGGTCCACAGCACATCAGATTAGCAGCCACACCATGTTTTAGCATCATATTTATCTCCTAATTATTTAGTCATTAGTGGGAGATTAGCATTACCCACTTCATTATTGATACTCGATTTCTCCTTTGAATATTGATACTCGATTTCTACTTTGAATACCACACTTCATTGTGTTTCCCCATTAAGTATACCGAGGACTCTAAATTAATCAAGTGAGATGTCTCTTTACTACAAAGTTATTGTTAGTTGCCATGCACTTACGAAGGGAATTTATAGTACTTGAAAGGGGGCCATTTTACATTCACGGATTCGCTAATTACGGATTTCTGGCCCACTTTCAATATTTTAAGCCAAAATTTCCAAACTACAATTTCATAGGCACAACTTTA
This sequence comes from Flueggea neowawraea, assembly GCA_948243855.1. NCBI lineage: Eukaryota > Viridiplantae > Streptophyta > Magnoliopsida > Malpighiales > Phyllanthaceae > Flueggea > Flueggea neowawraea. The sequence continues at coordinate 13,192 of CAODLS010567813.1, read as the reverse complement.
TAAATTATAGATTTAGTAGCATCTTTATATATTGTTTAAAACTTGTTTATAATTTTTTTAGAATTTGTTTATTTTACAGACTTGTTTATATGTTATTTATATGTTGTTTATTGTTCATGCATTGTTTGAATGTTGTTTATATATTGTTGATATCTTATTCATATATTGTTTTGTGTTGAAAATAATATACATAAAAAATCTGTAATTTATATGTTGTTTATTTGTTATTTATATATTATTTATATGTTATTAATATTTTGTTTATACGTTGTTTTTGACATATAAAAAACATATAAACAAAAGATATCAATAATATGTAAACAACATATAAACAAAACATCTTGAATGTGCAAACATAAAACATCAACAACAAATCAACAACATATAAATATTAACAACAAATCAACAACATATAAACAAGACAACGTGTGATTTGAAAAGTCGCGCCGTGAATTTGAAAAATGATGTGTGTACAGAAAAAAATTGAAAGATGTATCTGTAATATATGAAACCAGTTCATTAAGAATAAACATTGCAAAGTTTTTTTTTGGGATATACAGCGTAATTATACTACTTAAAACCTTCTATTTTTCTCTACTGTTACGAGTCTAAAACTCCAAAGTCTTTGAAATTGGGCAACTACCCGATTCCTGGCTTTTACTTACATGGGATAATTTCATCAGTCCATTGTCCAAAGGCCAGCTGGGGAGACTTGGCCTTCGGTACATGTTCGTAATAATAACTAAATTCAGCCCAAAGTATAAAGGCTTTTTTCTAAAAAAACAAAAATTCATTGATCATCAACGTCAAAATAAAAATTTCTGATTCGCAGATGACAACAGTTCGAATTACAATTATCCTAGTAGAAAATTATTACAAATTATCTTTTTTTTTGTAAACTTTTGCAACGCAATATTATTGCAGAGACAATCAAATTGACTTATATATAAAACTTCCAACAATAGAAGAAAGGAAGACAAAATCACACTTCACATACAAGAAGCATGACATTGATGATATGAGGGGGCAACAAATTAAATGGCAGAAGACTTCGATAGCAAAAATACCAACATGTCTTAGATGGAAGGAGGCGATAATGAAGGTCATGGCAAAGACAATAAGAAGGAGACTTTTATTCAGATCTAAATCGAAAGAGGAGATTCATGTTTATTGAGAAAACTAAAGCAAAATATAAAGAAAAAGAAGGACGTGCCACCGGTTGAAGGCAACCAGCGTCCGACGACACCCAAGACAATACGGCCCTGAAGTTTTTCTACTAAGGTTCTTTTTCACCTGTGAGAGAGACGTTCATCTTTTTTTTTATTAGTTATAAAGGCATTTGTCACAACATTTCACGAGTTAAATTTAAGCGCATTTAATAATTCAAATTGTTAGAAAAGGTTGTTCGTCTATTACGGGTGAACCGAACTGACCGGTCAAGGTGTGAACCGGGACCGTAGTCCACAACCAATTAATAAGCCTAATTGAGTTGGGCCCATAAGGCCCATAATTGATCTAATGAATAAAGCCCATTTGGTTGCTTATAAATAGGAGAGAAGGAGAAGAAAATGAGGTGGAAAAAAGGAGAAAAATAGAGGAAAAAAGAAAAAAAAAAAAAGAGAAAGAAGGATAGGGAGAGAAAAGTGTGTTTTTTCACCATCTCTCAACTTTTGTGTTATCTCTTCAGTCTCTCCGTCTCACTCTCCTTTCTCTTCTCCCACCAGATATCATCCATTGATAATCTCGATCCGCATTGCATCTAGACTGCGAACGAGCCGAGCACTCCCCTCGGCAATCAAACCAGTTATTTATACTGTTTATTTGTTGAACCAGTATATGATTCATTCGATTAGCAATTAACATGATCATTAATCAGTACCGAAAGTCCACAAGTAATCATAAATTGATTAAGAAATGCATCTCATTCATATGCGAGTCTCCAATTTGATGAATGAAATCCAACCCCCCACTTACCAACTATAAGGATCCAAAGGGCAGTAGAGTTGGGTTGCTCGGGGTTATGGTCCTGACTCGATTGGGTCAGAAAGGCAAGGCCCATTTTACAAATACAATAATCGGCTTCTGCTTTCTTCTCTCTTTATTCACTTTTTTTTTTCTTGTCCACTGAATTGGTAGCAAAAATTGCATAGATTGATAGGTAACAGAAATAAATAATGGTTGCGTTCTTTTTGACTTTTTAGCATTAATAAATAATGGCTGCATACAAAATGCAACCCACGGGATTCCGATTCCAGCAGCAACACCCACAATATTAGTTTGGGTGCATAAAACCGGTCGTTAAGTTGCCTAGCCTAAAATGATTCAACTTATAAAGTGCAAAAAAGCAAACACTTGCACTACCTCTACCCATCCTCACTTTCCTTTTCAGTGCTTTATTTTTGTTTTTTATTGGTTGATTTGGATTAGATAGAATATGAGGCAAGTAAGAATGCAACTGTACTTAGCACTCATCCAACATACATGCATCATGTTGTAAGATCTTCTTTGATCTTTTGTGATCTTGAACCTACTTTCTTCTGATATTTATGATATCTCCACTAGCAAAAGATCCCGTTCAAATAAAAGCATAAGAGGATTTTTTTAAAAAATTTTTTTACCTAACACTTGGTGAATATGAATCCGTTTATACATTAAACTAATTAAAAAATAACATAAAAATAATTTTATCCACTTTGACCTATATTCCATGAAAAATGTTATTTTTTGATTAATTGGTGTATGAACAGATTCGTATACTAGATAAACATTCTTTTTTTTTTCTTTAAGAAGGGTTATAATAGTTTAAGTGTCATAAATGCATGTTGTCGGGTTCCCAAATGAAATCTACTCTTTTCGATCAAAAATAAGTTTTGAGCGCTAATCCCATTTTTTTTCAATTAGTACAGCAATTTAAGAACGTCACGAGGCATTTCTTTCCCTCTATGAAAAGGAGAAACCTGTGATAACTAAGTGTTATCGGCTCTTTATATTTTTCAAACGTGAAAATTTCCATTTTGGATGTTATTTTTACTTTAAAATTGCTAATAAGATGAGTACTTATTTAATTATAGTTGGTGCATAAGTTAGAGGATAAGGGGTTGGTGATATTGGATAGTCCTTTTTTTATCCTCTAATTAATATTAGTGGAACGATTGGATGTGTGTGATCCAGTTACATCTTTCTACGTGCTTCAACTTACAGTTTTAGTTGCAAATCTAGTTTGTTGGAGGCAATTAGAGCTGGCCTTGGTGATTCCGCGGAAAGCCATTTGCATGCTGTAACGTGTAAATAAAGTAACAACCTCAATCACCCATTATCGAGTGCTTAGGAAGTTTTCATGGAGAATGCTGATTGGTTATACGTAAGTTCCACAAAATTAATATTTGTTGATTTCAAATTTGTGTAGCCTAATCTGATGGCCTTTTAATTAAGTTGACGTATCTTGGGGTGAGCAGCATATGTTGAAGATGATATGGATGATGATCAGAATCCATGAACAAATTAAGCCGAAGAAAATTCGGGGATAAGACGGTGAAGATAAAAACAAGGGAAGTGAGGTGGGACATATGAAAAAGCCTGAACAGAGTCCAAAAAACGTCAAATTGACCAAAATCTTGCCTAGTGAAGTGAATGCATAAAAAGGAGCAGCAGTCCATGTCCAGCCCCCAGCAATGCAAAGAATGCATACATGTAATTATAAAAGCCAGCCACAATTAAAAGCTCAACTCACCACGTACGAACCTTCCTTCTCCCTTCCCCTTCTATCCTATTATGTAAACTCTGCCCTCATTTATTCTCTTCTCTGTATCTATATCAGTTTATCACCTTCCTTCTATACACTACTCGCTCTTTGTCTGTGTCAGATATGGAGTTCAATAATACAAATTTTTCAAAACCAAGAAAACAGATATCACCCACCAACACCTACTCTCTCAATGGAAAGATCATGCTTTGTTCAGTCATTGTCCTCTTCGTCGCCGTTCTTGCTATTATCTGTTTCCACGGCTACGCTCGGTGGTTCTTCAAGCGCCGACGAGAGCACAGAACCGCCTCATTGCTCTCCACCATGATGACATTTCTTATCTTGATAACCCATCACAAGGTCTCGACTTGTCGGTCTTGAAAAAGCTCCCAACTTTTGTTTATATGTCGGTGACGGATCACGATGTCGATAGCTTCTTGGAATGTGCGGTGTGTTTGTCGGAATTCGAACACGGCGAGGAAGGAAGAGTGTTGCCCAAGTGTAAGCATGTGTTCCATATCGAGTGTATTGACATGTGGTTCCATTCTCATTCAAACTGTCCACTCTGTAGAGCGCCGATTCAGGCTCGTGATGCAACCGAAATAGCAGTTGAAAGAACCGCGTCAGTAATAGAACCAGTTGATCTACGGCCTGTTCAGAGGAGGAAGGAAGAGGATCAGATGTGTTGCTTCAGCTCAACGTTGTCAGAGATGGTATTGCCTTTGGAACAACAGAGAAGGGCAGTGGAGCTCGTGGGTATAGTTGTGGTGGAGCCATCACGCAATGGAGAAGAAAGGGTTATTGGGTCGGTTGGTATGGGCCTGGGTTCTCTGGCAAACCAGAGGCCCAAACCGTTGGTTAGTGGGATTTTTGGTTTGAGGAGAATATGGAGTGTATTTCGTACAATGCTTAACTATAGAAGAAAAAAATATATGTTTTGATTAACTTGAAATCTTTTTATTAATCAAGTCAATTTGGTGGAGCAGTAATTCTTGTTAACATGTTGAAATTACGTCAAATCTATTTACATGTCTTAAATAATAATGTGACATTAAAATAACAAAAATAGTATTTGTGTGTCAATTTTGTGCTCGTACATATAATTACATAGGGAGAATTGCACACTTTCATAACAAAAAAGAAACTGTCGATTCTTAAAAATGCCACACCTTGAAATCATTCAGAGGATGTAAATTACACCAAAAGTTAAAGAAATATTAAAAATATCACTTTTTTGAAATTCATGAGAAATTAATATATTTTCGCGAAAATTTTGACTTTTTATGAGAAATTGAAGAGAAGAACATTGGCAATAATGCGGAGAGAAACTAATGGCAGTATTGCGATTCAGGTGGTGGCATGATCGCTATTTTGATCTTCGATGACGCACGCCAACTATGGACCAAAAGAGAGAGAGAGAGATCACGATAAGAGAGAGAGACATAGAGAGGTAAAGGATGAGAGAGAAACGATGTGAGAGAGAGAAATCGAGAATTTGATATGAGAAAGTGTGTTTTTATTTGAGTTGATTCTTGCAATTTTGAAAGCATGTTTCAATGCGGCCACTTTTTAGACAATTGTCCGACATGCTTTTATTTTTTAAGGGAGAATTATTTTAACATTCTTGAGTTATACCGTAATATCCTATCCAGTATCTTAATTTTAAAAAATCTCCTATTAGATCCCTATTTATACATAGCGTTAGCACAAAATATATATTTAATATTTAATTCTGGTATCTATTTCTTCAAATTTGCATATAAATGTTTTATACAGAATCTATGATATTAAAATTAAGTGTTAAACATTTGTTCTGAACTGATATTGTGTACAAGTAAAAACCTCATAAAAGACTTTTTAAAACTGAAGAACTGAATAAGGGATTATATTATAATTAAGAGACGTTAAATTAATTGTCTTATTTTTAAAAAATAAAAAAAGGAGTCCTCTTTGTAAAAATGCTGACAGACATGTGCAATTAACTCAATTGCTTATACTATCTTATTTGGGCCCAGCACGGGCCTTGAAGTGGTTGTTTTGGGAGAGATTTATCATTTCAAGAAAAAAGAAAAGAATTAAAACTCTATTTTTGTTTTATCTTCAGCTGTTGATAGAATAGAATCCTAAAAAAGAGAAGCGTTGTGCGGTTAAGCGCAACTATTTCAAAAACTGATGGTTCCTACCAACTCTTGCACTCAACCATAACAGAAACTAACATGTTTCACCTTCGTTTAAAACCGAAACCTCTTGGTTGAACTAGGAAGAGAAGGAGGACAACACAATGAATCCCATCAAAAGTTTCTTCTTCTTCCTCGTAGTTTCAACAGCACTTTGCCTGGTCCTCCTGCCGCAAACACTTGCCGAAAATGGATCAAACAACCTCGTTGAACAAGCCTGTGAACGCACCCACAACAAGCAGAATTGTATTGCAAGCCTTCTATCTAACCCAGATAGCACAAAAGCCAACCTGCCCCAATTAGGTATCATTGCACTCAGGCTCGCCTCGGCAAACGCGACAGATACGTCGTCCTACATCAAGAATTTGCTAACCAACCAGACTCTTGACCCGTCCATTGAACAGGGCCTCCAAGATTGCTCGGACTATTACTTGGATGCAATCGAGCAGCTAGATGACTCGATCGCTGCCTTGTTAGCCAATGCGACCAATGATGTGCGCACCTGGGTGCAAGTGGCCATTGCTGACTTGGAGGCATGCGAGGGCGCTTTCAACGGATTAAAGGCCCTCCTTGCAAAGAGGAATGCCATCTTTCGCCAACTATGCAACAATGCATTGGCCATCAACAAACTCTTAGCTGCACGAACGCATTGATTGGTTTCATGTAATTGGTGTATGATACCTGCTTTTAATTACAAAGTACCTGTTTTCAATATTATGCAGGAATTTTTAGTTAATTTATTTTCTTGCTAATTGCAGATAATTAGCGAATATCTTCAGAGTTTTTTCAATTACATTATTTTAAAAAAATTACATTACCCAAACTAGCATTTGCAATAAAAAATTATATTCAATTTTTGACCAAAATTTCATATCAAATGAGCTTTAAATTACATATTAGACATTTTTTATTTAGTTCTTATTAAGAATCAAAATTTTGTGACTTCCACCTCTTAATATTGGACACCACAAGGCTATTGGTATTTATCTTATTTGTTGTAAAATATCTAGTATGTATCCTTGAAGACGAAATTTGGAGTCTTTAATGAAAGTGGAGATCGCCTACCAAAAAAATTGCATTATAAATGGGTTCACATTATTTTACTACAGCTATTAAAGCATCTCCAATGCTTTTTCTAAAGTTAAAATATTCTTTATTATAAAGAGTTGTGCTTAAAAATTAAACTCTAATAGGCTCTATATCTCCAAATATAATATAAAAAGCATGATAGACTATCTATTTTTAGAGAATCAAATTGACTCTTTATTTATTTGTCATTAATGAAATTTATCGTTTCCATGCATTTTCTTTTTATTTCTTTATTTTACTTTATTTAATCGTCATTCTCTCTCTAATAGTCTTTCTCTTTAAATTGTTTATGCATTTATATTTTGTGAAAGTTAACAAAATAAAGAATATAGTTAAAGAGTACCATTAGAGTAAATTTTTATTTTAAATTTTTAAAATTAAAGTTTCTCTTTATTTTTATCAAAAATACTCTAAAATATAAAGAGTAGAATTAGAGATGCTCTTATATAGTCATACGATTTTAGGCATATATGCAGCCTTAATTGTAGTATTACAAAAGTAAACGACGGCGCCGTTTGGCCTAATTTTGGTTGAGCTGTATGGCGATTTTTGGTCAAACTAGAGCTTGCTCATTCTGGATGTAGAACCACACTTCCATGCATTAAGATAGCAAAAATAAAATAATCTTATAACACTGAAGTCAATGTGACAACTATCTTGCCTTGGAAAACAAAATGTAAACGTTCTAAATATTTAATTAATCGTTAGTTAATCTGTCATTTTATTGGACTCTATGCAAATTAATTAAGAAGTGTTATTAAATTGGCTCCAAATTAAATTATGACAACTCGTGTTTATTTAAATTAGTTTAGTTGTGTCCTTGTCCAAACAAAAAGTAGTTTTATTATGTTGACTAACTACAGAGAAGAGATACATTTAAAAAAAAAACCTACAGAGAAGAGATCTAAGTCATAATTAAGATATGATTAATCAATATTGGCTTCTCTGATGTTCTCCAAACAAGCCTACCAAGTGCATATATCTAACTACTCCCAATCTTTAATTGAAAGAAAAATGGATGTCCACTTCATAAAAAATTTAAATAATATAAGAATTAATTTTGTGAAAAGATAATGTCAAAATTACAATCAATGTCAACATCAAGATGCACTTTGGAATAGCCTAGATAGTGTAAATACACATACTTATTACAAGTCATGAAAACAATTGTGTGAAAGAAAAAAAAATGAAGAAAATATCATCAGAATTATTGCTCATGAAATTAAGCCACCAGTGTAAGGAAATCCTAATTGAGGTATCCAATCTTCTCCCATCAGGAAATTAGACACTGTAAAGTTGGCAGCATCAGTAGCATTAATGTTGTAAGACCATGTCACCCTTTTTGTAGTATTAGACCCTGGACCAGTGTTACCATACTCTGCATAATAAGATGTATTCAGTGCAAAATCTCCGCTCCATATCTGCCAACCAGCAGGATTTATCAAACCGTCCATGAAGCTTTGCATGTAAACAGTTCTTGAATACTCCTTCCACGGTCTCCCCAGATAAGTGTTCACCGTTCTGTTGGTGGAAACCAGATCATCGGCGGCTCTGATCGCACAATTGTGTATGGAAGTGCCTGTGTTTTGATTAGGGTCGGTCCTCCCTTGTGCGGTGATGGCATTGAATTGTCCGCTCATAGGTAACCTGGGATATATGTTGCAGTTTTGGAAAACAACAGCAGCGTTTCCGAATATGAAATCAACCGTACCGTATATGTCACATTCACTGTAGAATTGTCTTAGAGAATGTGTGTACAATGTGTCCTGGTACGCCTCAAAGCTGCAACTGTAAAATGTGGACAAATCAGCTCCATTTCTCACTGCAACAGCTTGATGCTTGATTGCTCCTGCAGTGTTGCGGAATGTCATGCTTACAGCAACGAAGTATGGTGCTACCACAGCTGCAAATTTTTGACAGATGTTCGTCAGATTTAACTGGAAAAAGATTCAAATCTTTTTTTTTTTCAAATTAGAAGATTTATAAGTCTTTGTTATCACCAAATGTTGCGGAATTGAAAGTAGTCCATCCATCAACGACGCTGCGATTTCCAGTGATGATGGTCCGGTTGATACCATCTCCGATCATCATTAAATACCTTTTATTCTTTGCAATAGACACGTACTCTTCATAAACACCAGCAGTCACATAAATCAAGAAGTAGCCACTGGAAGCCAGAGAATTATTTGGAGCTGCAGCAATGGCATCATTAATTGTTGTGAAATTGCCGCTTCCATCCTGACTTACAGTCACTATATCACTCACCAATACCTCGTTGCCGCTGCTCTGAAGCAGTTTTCGTCTACTGACTGACTCGTATACTGCCCGTGTTCGGCTTGACATTTTAAATGGCAACTTCCCTTTTTTGAATGCAAACTGCCTGCTTGTAGGCGTCCATGTCATCCCTTTCTTCCTCTTCGGAACCCAACCTTTGGTGAACAGAGCAAGGGACACGCTATAGAGTTTGGAATCATTAGATAAAGGCACTGAAATGCCATTCCGTACACTCCAATCAGAGGATGCTGCTTCAATGCCATCTAGACATGTTTGTAGGTTTGTTAATATGGCACTAAGAAGAGTTTGAACATCATCGGCTTTTAACGTAGACAGTGTTTTACTAGTTGTGTTCACTGTCTGGAATGAGCTTGACAGAAAGTTCATGTTAAGACCAGCAAGGAAACGGCAATCCTCGAGAGCTCGAACTGCCGTTTTGGACAAGGACGAGCGTCTGGCAAGGTATTTATCGACAAGTGCCAAGAACTTGCGGGACTGTGACAAGGATTTACGGACGGAGTATCTTCCATAGTAGTAAACGTTTTGTGGGTGGTTAGGAAGGAGTGATTTGCAATAGGAAGGGTCGGGGGTGGATTTGCAAAGGGTTCCAGGGGCGACAGCACTGCTTGGAGGGGCATCAGCAGCTTTTGATGGAGGGACAATTAGAGCAAGAAGAACATGCAATGTCATCATACAGAACAAGATCTTAAAAGAAGCCATTATTATTAGTTAACAAGAAAAAGAAGATGTCTTGGCTAATTTGTGGGATGTTTTGCTGGGGTTTGGTTGGTTTATTTATAGTGGAGATTGGTAGGCTAAATTCTTTCCGTGATTATTGTTAGTTGTATTACTTTTTTATATGTGTAATTTTTTTTTAAAAAAATTCATACATATAGTATTGCATCCTGTCATGAAGTCAACTGAAAAACGCGTGGGTCTGATGCTTGATTTATAATGCATTTGTTCTATCTATGAAAGTAAAGAGAAATCCAAGTTGGTGAATCATCCTGTATTTGTTTTATGTGTAAAATATGATAGAACGTATTCAATTCAATGCTTTCCATGACAATCGGTGCTTAATTATCTTCCCACTAGGATTTGTCTGCCCTGGAATACCCTCTCCCCCGAGTCCATAACCTTATTTTCTTGTTTTATTAATTTCTTATACATATAGTTGAATTTAAGACTGCATATACATTAAGTTCGTCATTAGCATAGTAAAGTCAAATTGTCGGTTTTACGTAGATTTCCAGCGCCAAAAATTAAGGTGGCAGGAAGACTAATGGAATATGAGGACGAAATCTAAGCGGAAGCCCTCTAACTAAAAAGCTTATCCATGCTATATAATTAATTATGGTGGATTTTGATGAAGAGGTTTGGAGCCCGTACGTAATTGAATTATATTGGCGATCCGTCGGTGCCATATGCTCTAACTTTATGGTTTAGGTAGTCATGATATTGTCCAGAATGTCAAACTGTATAAATAATTTCATTAATGGCGGTGGAGAGACGTCAGATTGTAAAAAAGATGCATAGGTTTTCCATTTTCATCACCGCTTGGACTAGGTTTGATGATTGATTGGGGAAGGATTAAGCGCGTCGCCATAATTCGTAGTCAACACGACGATGTTGATGATGGTTGATGGAAATATATGATGATAGCTACTTTTGCTAATTAATTAATTGATTCCAATTAATACATAAATGTGTGGAGATTGGTTGAATGTTTGATAACAACACAACATTCAGATAATGATGAGAACTTGTTTACAAATAATTCCTCCATTTGCATCGCCATGTCAACACACAAATTAATTATAAAATCCCCTTCTGATTTCTTTCTTTCTTTTTTTTTTTGGCCTATCCCTTCAGATTTCACATTAATGAAATAATCATGACTAGTGTTGTTGGCTATTATACGCTTAGCACGTAAATATGTCCATAGATTCAATATTTTTCAATATTCTTGAAAAGATATCTGAACTGACTAATTATTTCTAGTTATTCAATTTTAATTTTCTCCACATTCTAAACTGACTAACCGTACATTAATTACTGTGCATTGATCTGTATTTATAGCAAAATATTAAACAATTAATATTAAACTAAGCAATATATATTAGAACATCTTCAATGGTGCTCTCATTATATGATTAATGGCATTAGCATTATTGTAATTATAATTTGTAATTAATTAGTCATTATTGTGCTCCATTAGTTGAGTTTGATGGGCAGGGACGAGATCACTTTCGATTTACATAGTTGTCTCTATTTAGATGCCTATTTTGTTGCTTATTTGCTGATTTTAAAGTCAGAGTTTCTTTGATTGCCCATTCTTGGGTTGTAACAAACTGTTGTTTCAACTTTCTTGTTTCTTTAATAAATTTGATCTCATCAGCACGAAGAGGTCGCATGAGAGGTGTCAATCTAGTTGAGATGTCCCTATTGCGGTCACTGATTGCTGACACTCATGTCTTTTAATAATAAAAAAAATTAGTCACTATATTATATAATAACTTGTTCCTTTTGAGTTATTAGAGTTAAGGAGGAAGACTAAGGGGCACAAGAACAAATAAAACTAATTTGAGATGGCATACTATAAAATCTCGCATAAGAAGTTGTGCAGAGGATGCGTTTGCTAGCAAATTATGCCATGGACTGAAAACAGGCATTCATTGGTTTAAGCATCATCTGGTGGTATGTGTTGGGGGTCTAAATACACAAATAAACACACATAAGAAAATAAATAATAAAGAAAAAGAGAAGAGCACACAAAATTTTTTTAACATGGTTCTATTCCTTAATAGACCTATGTCCACTAACTCCACTAAAATAAATATTACAATTTTTAGACGGACAAAATTGTTAAAACCTTCAATCACACAAACTCAAGTCTAAGTTATACCTCTAGTTAACTAGCCCAGATTTGTTATCCTAACAACTAAGACCCAATGCCTATTTATAGGGGAGGGACCCCTCTCCTATTCCACACCTAAACAAGGTGGGACAAGGATTTTTCCCAAACTCACTCTTAACCAATGTGAGATTTAGAGAGTTTTTCTAACAACTCCTCCCTCTATCCAAATCTCCATATATCTTAACAGTTTCAGAAAATCTGTCTCTTTTTGTAGTCTTCGTTTTTTCTGCTCTGCTACTTCTATTGTTAAGGGAACACCCATCCAAATAATAAATATTCTTTCCCTTCTTCATTCCTTGCAATATCAAGCTGTCACCTCTAAACACTTTGCAAAACTCCTTGTCACCAACATACTTGTACCCATGAGATGCTAAATCACCCAAAGAAATTATATTGGCTCTTGCACTAGGCACGTACTTCACATTAGCAAGTGTTTTGACAACACCATTATGGAGCTTTACGTGAACTCGTCCAACACCCTCAATCTTCAAATTTAAATTGCTCGCGTCACGGATGTTGCCAAAATTTTCTTCTTTCATCAAAGAGTGAAAAAAAGCTGGATCTCTACAAATATGTATGTTAGTAGCAGAATCTAACACCCAACTAGAATGACCTTCAACAAGATCATTAGCAGCAGTCAACAATAGCTCATTATAATCATCAACCACATTAACTGAAGAATCACCAACTTTCTGTTTACCGTTCATCATCCCTTGTTGTCACGACCCATTGCGAGCTCGTGACCGGCATACGAGGTGAACCGTCTGTGGAAGCCCGACTCATCTCGCACAATCCTAAGAGATTAGAACATATTACCCACACAGTTTCAGATTATAAAATACTTGTTAAAGCGTTTAATCATCGAAAACATAGTAAATCAAATATATATAAATAAGTATGTATCAAAAGTTATAAATGCGAAAAACAACGAAACATATAACAAAAGCCAAAATGGCAACCCGGTAACCCAACTACATCCCGATGTGGAGCTCA
>CAODLS010567585.1:0-10773 GCA_948243855.1 Flueggea neowawraea | reverse complement strand
CTTCTTTCATCATTTTTATTTTTCATTTTTTTGTCTCCTCTTCTATCACTTAATAAATAATTTGTTTCATCTCTCATTTTCTCTCTTCTCTCTCCACGTTTCTGTCACATTCCTTCTTATTCTTTCCTTTTCTTTTTTTTTCCCCCCCTCAATTTGCCAAAATCAATAGAATTCGCACAATCTTTGCACCATACTCTTCTGATCATATTAATAAAAGAATATATTGGTCATATAAAAAAAGACAACACAATTTCTGCAGCATAATATACTACTCAAATAAAAATACAAAACAATCACAATTTTTTTATGTCAAAATTTTGAACTTACTGCAAAATATAAATATGATATTCTTTTAACAAAAAATCTGATATTATTGGACCTTTACAAGTTGGACATAAAATATGCACATCGCTATAAAGTCTTTTAAAAAATCTGATACTGCTGGAGCATTCTTGAAAAAAAAAAAGTTCAAAAGAAAATATAATCAACACCAAAAAAATATGAAATCTTTCAAAAATGTTTGTTCAGAAAATTAAATTCCCAGTAAAATATATAAATACTTGTGGGGCCATCTTTGGTTATATGCATACGGAATGCATAAGTCAACTAATTGAAAAGAGAATAAACATATTGAATTAAATAGAGAAAACGTGAAAAAAAGAGATTGGAGAAAAAAAATAATGACCAATAAAAGAGTCTCCATAGAGAGTGCCCTAGAAAAGTAGTATTAGCATTCTTCTTCAATTAATATTCGAAAATCTCCGAATATCTGTCCCGTACAATCCCAAATTTTAGGACAAAACGGGACAAAATTTTAGTTCTTTAAGACGGAATTGAATCTAACAAAACAATGATCTCCGAAATTCGGGACGGGATTGGAGATTTTCAAATCTCCGAATAGTCCCGAACCGTAAACACCACTATGACACATTATAATTGTTAAAAAATATATTTTTTTTATTTTATGTCGTGTAATTATATATAATATGTAAATAATTATGATATGATCACAAGAAGCACAATACAAATAACCACCGTATCTGCTCCAAGAAACACAAGAGTTGGCTACAAAGGCGTTGAGTTTTGAGAACCTCAAAAGGCAAAGTTGCCTGCCTACTACAATCTGGAAACGATTCGTCATCATTCAAGCCACTTATCAAAAGTGTTTATTACCATTTACGCCACTCATCGAAATTGGGTTGGGAAGAGAGAAGAATAATTACTAGTTAGACCACAATGGTTAATCAAACCTACAGCCCATTTATTTCACCATTTCAACATTCGACTCAGTTCAGCAGTGAAAAAGACCAAAAAAATGTGCATAATATGAAGTAAAAATTGTTCCACCCGCAAAAATTATCGAATTTCTGCAAATAAAGAGGCACGTCTGCTTCTATTTGTTCATCCTGTCACTCTCACCAAACCAGTCAAGCATTCAAACAGTTCAATGAACAGAATCATCAAAGATTGAAATGAAATAGCAAATTACAAGAACCAATAAACAAAAATGTAAGATCTCACCTAAAGTTTTCCCAAACCATTTGCAATCAATCATCCATGAAAAGAGCACAGTTTAAAAGACCAGATAATCTCCACTTGTACTCTAGCATAGCTCGAAATTTAAATGTACTTTTCTTTTCCCTTCAAAAGCTACTAATCAATCCCCGTTGGCATATTAACCAGAATTCATAATCACAAATACACGTGTGCGCGCACACACACATATATATATAGAGAGAGAGAGTGAGAGAAAGCACATAAGAAAAGATGGGTTACATTCACTGCCGTGCCATGAATCGTCATTGATATGAGGTAATAATATACACAAAGGAGAAAAAAAAAAGGAAAGTTGTTCACAAATTTACATTCCTATTTGCTTCCTCCCAAAACTCAAATAAAAGAAAACAACTTCAGCTATCATCACCATCATCATTATCATCACCATCATAACTAAATAATAAAACTGAGGGAGAGAGCGAGAGAGAAGACTACCTGTCTCGAAGTATAAAAATATTTTGTAGTAGTACATCTTATCAGTAAGCTCTTTTCTACCGTCGCTTTATCTTCAGCAGAAATTTGGAACTGCCTTTGAGATTATGATCTACCTGATGACGAAGATTCCCCCAAGGAAACAGATGCAAGGGAAGAAGCCCAAACCCGGCAATTTTTGGCACCCTCATGGAAGTTTCTAGTCTTACATAGTCTCAGTTTTGTCCAAATCCTCCTCATGTCGATCATGCTCAGGATACGCCCAAATAATAATTGGCTCGTCTCACTAAATATTTCCAAGTTGAAATGCAGACAGACGTACGAGCCCCAGCAGGACTTGAGATGAGACATAACTTTGGGGGACATATATAGCAGTACCCGTAAACAGAGGAATAATGTAGCAAACACTAAATAAGGTTCCTTTTTCATAATCTCCTCCAACGATGATCCATCCCATGGCTGCATAATGGATTTCTCAGAGCCCTTGGAATTAGTGACGTCTTCAACAAAATATTGATCTGGCCCAAGTCCTGCCAACATGAGGAGACAGGTCAAGATACATACACACCATCAAGATTAATAAACCTTAACCCTGTACAGATTTTATAACAGTTGTAAATCTGATTGTGACCACAGAACATCTTACGAACCAAAAATGATGATATGATAAACCGAGAAGCAAGCTTCTTTTTTTTTTTTCCTCTTTCCCTTTAAAATTAATCATTGCGAGTTTAATACCACAAAATCACACAAATAGAAACTTTGCTCTTATAGCATGCATGAGTGCACACTTAGAGTGATATGCTATGTTTATCCACATACTCATGTACTCGGTAGAATCGGCACACAGGTAATACTTATTTCATGTACAGAATAAAATCACCTGTTGTCTTCTCATAGAATTGTACGAGACACTCGAGATTCTTTGGCCCATGATACCGCACTCTGGATGTTTGGTTCACAATTAAGATTGAAGGCAAGCTATGGATTCCATATCTGGAAAATACACTGCCAGAAATAATGCAGGACAGATGTTAGTAAACATAAACATATAAGCCTGGTCAGTAAATGTCAATTTTCATACAAATTTTGAACAAAATATTTCAATGAACGCTAATCAATTTCAGCAAAAGGGACATTTTGTTAATTACTAGCCATTTTGTCACAAATGTTGTGCATAATTTTAGACATTACAATTAATTATTATACTAGATTTAGATAATAATGATAATAACAACAACAATAACATTTAGAGATTGATAGAAGAAATTATATAAATTCTAGATAATGATTGCATTCAATAAACTGAGATAAATAATAATAAAAATTAAAAATTAAGTAGGTAAAACAATATATATATATATATAGTATTGGATAACATGATTTTTTTTCCATACTTTCTAAATTGGCACTCTCATTTTCAACATATTTTTTTTAAATGTATTGTTTAATTATGGTAAATTAACTCAATAGCTAAATATTTTAGTGATCTGCAATTTATGATTTTTTGATTACTCATTTTTTCTACCTCTTCCTTTCCCTTTGTATCCAATTACACAATCGTTCCTCCACTCTGACTCTAATAAAATAAGACAGCCACACACACGTCAAACAATCCACAAGGATAAAAATAGCTAGCACCAAAGATAATCAAGCTGGCGTGATGGCAGGGAAAATTAGGGAAGTAGGAAATGAATGGGACAACCATAGCAGTAGCAGAAAGTGGAGATAGTGATAGGAAAGGAAGTGGAAATTAGAGGGACAACCATGGCAGTAGGAAATGAGAGGTAATTTTTTACCTGAACTCCTTGCTTATAAATTATCAAGTTCCTAACATATTTCATGTGTTATTGACCACCATAAATTATTCTCTACATGTCATTCTTTTCTCCATCAAAGACAACCTTCGCCTATCTTAAGACTTAATCATTTGCAAGCCAAAATTTGAAAAAAATTTAATGCTATATTTTTACATTTTTTTTATAAATTTATTCAAAAGTAATTATAACTTTTGTTTAATGGTAGGATTTATTTGAATAAACCATAACATATAGCAAAACCATTTTTTCCAAGCCAAAAAAACATCACATTCCATTACTCAAGCAAATCATAATATATACGGATTTTTTCTTCCGCGTGCCACATTAGAGTCAATGCCACAGATTTTCTTTGAAATAATTTTATTTTTCAAACAACTTTGCTAGATTCATTGTGTTTTAAATTCTACTAATACTGCCTTTAAAATTTATTAATACTAAGGATTTTTCTAAACAAAACTGGTGCCATAAATGAAGGAATAGCATTAATTATATAATTTTGTGATTATGATAGAACAAAAGAGTTACCTTCTTTATTTTTTTGTGAATTACCTAGCTCTGGTGGAGTCTAATTTAATTTATTCTTTAACTCAAATCTAAGTTAGTTCCAGAATTAATTATTAGTTTAAAATTAAATAGTTGATAAGCTAAGACTTTTCAGAGTATTTTAGACTCTTTCTTTTGTGGTTTTTTTACATCCATACTTTCATATGTAGATATGGACTGAAAAAAATAAAATAGATTAGCCTCTTCCATTCTCCCAAAGTACATATCATGTATTATAAATGCAAGTATAAATACAAAATCAAATAAAGGGATGCAATCGATTGATTAGAAAAACCACACATAGCAATAACATCCATACTCTCCCTATATTTTAGTTAGGAACAGTTGACCAAGTTAACTAGCATCTTACAATAAAGTAAACCTGAAGATGCAGTTATAAGTGTGCACAACATGCACACCTTTTGTATCAATGCCCAATGTCAAAAAGCTAAAACATTAGACTTTGATAAAATGAGTGTTGAACCATTCAGTTAAAAAAATGAATTCTTTTATACTCGACTATAAAGTGGGTAAATCCCCCGGCCTTCCCTGAGGTTTGGTGATTTCTCTTATTTGGTCCTCGTGTTTGTAAACCACTTCATTTGATCCTCTCTTATTTCGTTAGTTACATTTAACTGCCATCAGTAATGGTGGGACCAAATAGGAGAAATCACCAAAACTCAAAGACGGCTGAGGAAATTACCCTTATAAAGTCCTTGAGCAAAATATTGCTCAAGTAGAATACATCTTAGTTCCTATCCCACCAGTTTCATTCACAAAAGATAATATGAGAAGCAGGAAACCTTTGGCATCTCACCTTGGAAGAGGTGCTGACTTTCCAACAGCCAGATGTCCTACTTGAGGGAACATGGAAGCAAGCATTTCAAATTTAGGATGTATTCTGTGAGAAAACGGGCACCATGAAGCATAAAAGAGTACAGAAGTGAACGTGTTTCCCTGTTTTGAAGTCAAAGCTCTGTCCAGGAAGTCTCCGTCCACCTATTAGCAACCAAGCAACGTATAAGCAGTGGAGCAACAAAATCTAGAATTCTAAATAAATAATTAAAAAAAAAACATTATCCTATAGCAGCAGAGGAATGAAACCTTAGAATATAACTTAAATAAGAATAAAATTACAGTTCACAAGCATAAAAATTAAAATTCTCGCACTACAACAAAGATTGCATAAACCACCGTCAACTAAAATAGCTGTAAAGTATATATCCTATTCACAAAAATCAAGTCAAAAAGATCTCTGACCGATCACCTATTCAGCGGGAAGAGGGGGGAAGCCAAGCACGGAAAATAAGTATCCATAACAGATAGAGTCCAAATGTGACAAGCCGTTATATGTTACAATGAAGACAGGAAGGAGACATGACAAGCTGTTTTATGTGTGTGTGTGTGTGTGTGAGAGAGAGAGAGAGAGAGAGAGAGAGACGGCAATCTGCAAAAGACTTATTATCAACAAAAACCTTTATTTAAATTTTTTGACCCGATTAAACTCAAAGCTAGTGAAATTATTAGTGACAATTTCTTTCCACCCAGTGATGTAAAAATCAAACATCCAACTGATTAATAATTTCACTTTTTACCAAGTAAATCGCCAAGAATTGGTTCAATTCAGATCAGTAATTTGCAATAGAACTAGTAAAGATAAAAAATTAAGATAGTTCCAACAAAACAGTCGATATACCACATCTACAAACACAAACATATGTTCAATGATAACTGTTCGTACTATTGTCCAAACTTGGTTAATGACTGTGCCTGAGGTTCAATTGTTGCTCAATATCCAAACCTCTCTAACTAGATAGATCGTTATCTTTGCATAAGTTGCATGTTGAACAGTTCTCCACAAATAATTCACAGTAAATCCATATATTGCAATATAAATTTCCATTTTTCAATGCCGAACCGCCAAGCAAACCAGTAATCTACATAAGATTCTATAATCATCAAATCAATTTCTTAAACTAAATAATGATACCAACTTTTATGTTGCAAACCATAAGCTCCCTGATACCCCAAATCCATTCTTTACTGTATAAAACACAGCAGTATCAGTTGGCAATCTCCATCCATATCAAGCTCCAAATTATCAAACAATGTTTTTCTAGGATCTAAGCAACCCGCCACGATGATACACCAACATCACCCTCTTTAGAAAACAGGTTTAGGTAAACTATTTAATCATCAGCTTAAATTTGTGGAGGTTAATGAGAGCGAAGAGATATTGATATCATATCCCTTTATTCTGCGAGTTTGTTAATTAAGACTTCAAGTTCCACTGCAGTGCAACTTATTTTTGAAACAGGAAAAATAATAAAGATGCAGTAACCGACTATGTAGAACAAAAAAAAAATGATGCTCATGCAGCCAGAAACCAGGACCCAGATTCTCTACGGCATCTTTATGATTCATGACTAAAGTTCCTCTTTTCAACATATAGTTTTTGAATTATTTCCAACTATCAACTAGGAGAGGTGAAACCAATCATCCATGGACAATAGGATATGATGTTGATATTAGCAGAACATTCATGAAATGGAATGAAATTTGTGGGAAAAACTTTGAAATGTTAAAGTAAATTAGAACTAGAATGAATGTAATCCAATAACATTGGAGCACATCTCCATGACGAAATCAGGAAAAGAATCAAGCAGAAAGGATCGTTATATGCTATATGCACAGATAAAATCCTGAACAGCACTGGGTTTCCAAGAAGAACTATGTGCAAGGAATAAAACAGAATACAGGAGATTTTTTTCTTTTAAGACAGCACACAGAAAGAAATACATAATTCTGTGTCTGTGCATCTGTACTACATGTAATTTAACATTGACATCAGACATGGACTTTTCCAAACCACGTGGCTCAATATAATTGTCATGATCCTAATTATTAAGACTCAGGAACCAGAATTTCCAGTTGAGCCATATCAAAATTGAGAGAACCCACCTCAGCCTCCGCTCCCAAAACCCCACCCCAAATGTTTTATATAGACAAGATTTGTCTCTGATATAAACACCAAACAAACTTTCAGCATATTTATCTACAAAATGAGATACAGGATACTCCATTCAAAATTAGGACAAAAAACAATGAAATTCATGGGTAAGCAAAATTTAAAAAGCAACTCAAATTATTCATAGTTCATCAGAAACCAGAAAAAAGATTCCACTTAAATGATCCCAGTCAAAAGTGCAACATATTAAAGCTAAGTTAGTAGAACAAAAAATTAGAATTATTTTGTCTCAACCTCAATGTACACAGCATTCTCCTAGAAAGAACAATGCTAAACCACTTTAAAGATGGAAAAATAATAAAATGGAAAGTTTGTGAAGTATTCCAATATTTGGTTCTACATGCACTCGGAGAACCTCAAAAGGAAAATTTTCAGAGATACTTGATGTTGCCGCACTGATTTTTATTGCATTTACAAACCATTCCTTCTCAAAAGAAGTTGTTTAAAACCTATTTAGAAGGCCTAAGTAATAAAGGGCTATATAAACTAGAATTTTAGTTGCTATCAAAATCTTCATTTAGCAAACAATCAACGCTTTCAATATTCTAAAACCAAGCCTCATTTTTGCCACAATCTTGAAAAAAACTGATTTACTAGTATCCTACTGAACCGCAGGCTAAGCCTCTATATCCTCAAATTCATGTGCACATGGAAATTCAGTCTCAAGTCCTTTAAGCTTTACCAATAGCTATTTCGTGAAGGCTTACTTGTATTAAAATCAATAATTTGACCAGAAAGTGAAGAAAACAATGTCAAACCGTTGCCTAACACATTGCTAAACATATGTTCAACAAGACCAACACTTCCATCCATATAGTTCCCAGAATCACGCCACAAATAAGATTTGAATACACGAATTCAACATTCATACTTCAAACATCTTCAGAAACACACTTCGACTGCAAAATTTTATTTTCCCAAAAATTTCAATAACACTGGAAACTCATTAACCCTAAATCCCAATGAATCTAATATTCATACAAAAAGCTAACCTCAACACTTCCTAATTCGAATCAATGAAATTGAATGCGCAAGAATCAATAACAACCCATTTAATAATGCAGCAAATCAATAAATCTAACCAAACAACAAGAAAAGAAACAAATAAAAAGAAACAAAAAATTTACAGAAAAGTTAAGGAATTAATGACACCTACCTCCAGAGGCGGGTTCGGTGAGATCGAGAGAGGGCACTGGGACTTAAGATCGAACAAAAACGACGGCGATTCAGCCGGACAAACAACCGCCGACACGGACCCAACCAAACAAAACGCGGAGATGTACAACAAGAGAACAAAAATCGAAGCCATTACGGGGGAGTGGCCAAATTGGAGAACAAACCAGAAACGGGAGGGCAAAACGGGAAAGAAGCAAAGAATAAAAAAATAAAAGGCAGATATGAAACGACGATGATGATGAGGATGTGATGGCGTTGGGAGCTGATTATTGTTGTAGCTGAGGAAGGAGGAGGAAGAAATGTAAGGAAGAAGGAAGGATTTAAGGTCTCGTGGGGGTAATGAAGAGGTGATGATACGCGATGGAGGAGAAGGGGGTGGTTGTTTGTCGACTTGGCGTTTTCAGAGTGGGTGTTCCTCTGTGCCAATATCCATGCCTTTTACGACTATTCTTTATTTTTTTTTAATTTTTTTGGTTGACTCTTTCATTACTGCTAAATGCTAATGAATAGTACAAAGAGCGACAAGTCAACAAGCTGGATGGTGCTGGTCTACAAAAAGCTCACTATGGATTTCGCACTTTATTTTTCTAGCCGCCCTTGTCCTTTCGCCCGTTTCGGTTTAGGTGAACTCTTGTCGGTTTTCGGTTCTCAAAACCGACTACAAAAACGTCCACGGTTCTTGACCAGTCATAAAGTAGGACTGGGCATAGAGTTGGACTGGGCTATATCCAGTTTTTTAAGCCTAGTCGAGCAAATTGAATTGAACCAAGGCCGATCACTCGGATTGAGTGTTTGACTCAAGTTTGTCCATTCAAAAAGATTGATCCGAGTCGGACTGCCTATAGGCCAAAGTTTATATATATATAATTTCGTGAAGGACCGATTTTTGGCAACCTTAGGTCCGACTCCAAATTTACTTCAGGCTGGTTTTTTCAGTCCAGTCCAGTTCTACAGACTAAAAATCCAAACTTAAACCCTAATATTAACAGAATTGGAATTGGACCAGTCCACAGGTCGGGTTAAAGTACCCAGTCCTATCAGATGGTAAAACACCCATGGACGCGTAAAACTCTAACGCAGGAATACAACTATCTTCGTATCCAAACAGCCTGTTAATCTAACCTGCCTCAAACAGCAAAAAGAAACAGAACCAAACTCAAGTCCTCCTCTAGTCTTCTTCACCGAAACAATCTCACAACACAATTACGCTGAACTGTGGTTTTTGAAATCTCCAGTGCATTAGATTCGAACATAAAACTGACGAAAATGGAGATTTCAGAGAAGATCTCAGAGAAGAGAGAAGCAGAAGACAACAACAATAACAACTCACAAGCACCGTCCGATTCATCGCCACCTGAAACAGTCGATAGAGAAGCTGAGGAACGCCAAGCCCGCGAACTCAAAGCCGGCTTACATCCTCTCAAGGTCTTCAACAATCTTTTTATTTTCATTTTTGCTTTGAAGTATTTGATTCTTTCTTTTTAAAAAAAAATTGATTCGATTAGTGTTCAATTACATGCTGCAAAAAAAATTAGGTTTTCTGTTGTGCTGGAGATGAAATTTATGTCTTTAGTTGATAAAAGAAAGAACAATTAATGTGGAGAATGGAAAATGAAATCAAGGAAGGTTTCACTCTAATGCGGGGCTTGTTTGGCTCTTCCGAAATTCAGCCTGTAGCTTTTAGCATATGACTGCTACAAATTGCTATCATTTCAAACAAACTCCAAGAATACTATAACTGTGTTATGGTCGTAATATTTTTCCGGCTTGCTAAATAACATAATTTGTGTTGTGCCGTCTTGTTCGTGTGATGTTTAGCTAATTTATTATGGTCTGATAGAAAGTAATAATATCTACTCGGCTGTGTTACTTGTAATGATCGTGTTTATGTTTGTTTTGCTCTGAATTTTGTGTGAGCAGCACAAGTTTGTGTTTTGGTACACTCGCCGAACGCCAGGAGTTCTTACACAGACGTCCTATGAAGACAATATAAAGAAAATCGTGGAGTTCAGCACTGTAAGTTCAATGCAGGGGAACCTTTGTAAGTTTGAGATTATGATTGTCTGAATTCAGCAGTGTAGCTTTTGGATTTGTTTTTGATAGGTTGAGGGATTTTGGGTTTGCTATTGCCACCTGGCTCGGCCATCTTCTTTGCCAAGTCCCACTGATTTGCATCTTTTTAAGGAGGGAATCAGGCCTCTTTGGGAGGTAATACCG
>CAODLS010567497.1:0-17620 GCA_948243855.1 Flueggea neowawraea | reverse complement strand
ATTGAAACATTACTGTCAAAAAAGTGTTCATTTCTACTTGGTTATATTGCTACTCATTTCAATTTTGTCTTTCTTTTATTTGGTTATAACATTACACTTCGGATATGGAGACAGCTTCTCATTGTGCACTATTAAAGTTTTATATGAAGATGCTACTTTGTAATTTGTATGCATTTCTTATTGAGAATTGCATCTCTGTTTATGCATCGCTCTTTTAAATTTTGGCTAATGCATATTGATCTGGTTGTACTTTGAGTCAAAGGTAGGTGTCATGAGTATTGTTTTGGTAAATTTCTTCACTATCTTGTGTGGAAGAAATCATTCACAAATTTGAATCCTCTTACATCTGATTATTAGATTAGTTTCAATCGTGAAACTTTTAACTGGGAATGGAGATGGATCATGCATTAGGTTTTGTGGTGCAAGAAGTTAGATCCTAAGCTTTTGCTCAACTGTTGCTGCTGTTACCAAGCTGCAAAATCATATGCAACTTTTTGGATTTAATGAAGTTCACCAGTTCGAAAGTTTTGTCAAAGATATCCCTTTCTGCACTCTGCTATTTTGCTTTTTGATTTCGTTATACATCGATCAACAGTTAAGCATAGCACTATAATTGAAGTACATATAATTTGGGGCATCTTCATGGTGTGCTTTTTATTCGTCGTCTGAGAATATGTGTGATGTGCTGATGGTACTGCATGTGAAGTGTTCATATAATGAGGTGGTACCGTGGAAGATCAATTAATTGTGTTGTAAAATATTGGAAGCATCCTTCTTCATGCGTTTATTGGAATGACGACTCCTGATTCTAGAATTGCTGCATTTTCTATTTAGAGATTTTGACTACTAAAATGAGAATACTCATTTTCCTGGTCAATTATCATGAGTTTAGATTATGAAACTTAATTACGTCAAATGGTAGCGATTCAGTTTCATTGTCCTTGTCAATTATCACGAGTTTAGATTATGAAACTTATGACCTTCGTTCCTTATAAATCAGGCAAGGAAATGCTTGGCCATTTTCACACCTTGTTATGTAGTGGTAGTCTTTTTTTTTAGATTTCATCTCCTGGAGGAACCGTCAAATGTCACATTCTAGGACAGACTTTCCGTATCCGTTGTTGACAAACTGATGCTAAATTATCCTAACCATTAAAAAAATGAAGTGCTTGTGATTTCTTAAAGTGGTATGTGAAGAGTCGTGGTTTTCCAATTGGAATTTAGTTGATATGGAAAAGGATCGTTGTTTGATTCTGTGCCGGCGTTTCATCGGGCAGTTCGAAGATTCTTTCGAATGTTGAGGCTGCATTAGTGTCAACGTCCTGCATTGTTTTGGCTGCATTAGAGTGGATGTTCTGATGAACACAAGAAGATGCCCAGTTACTAAACATAAATCTGTAGGGTTTATTTATTTGGGGTCAAAAATGAGGAAAGTGTAATTTTTCGGAAAGTCAAATAATTTTATTTACTTAGTTGTACAAAAAGGATTGAATTTTTCAGAAAATTAGTTGTTTGAATTTTTTTTCACCTCGGAAAGTATCTTTCGAACCCCCTCAAAAAGGTCAATTTTCTTAGTGCCAATAATGTATATTTACGAATATATTCTCAAAATACTATTTATTTACATATTTATATTTGTTTCTAAAATTTATAAATCATTTCATAAATAAATTTTTATACAAATTACAAAAAATATTTTATATTTTTAAACTTTTCAAAATATATTATATAGAAAATATTTTATTTAATTAAATAAATTAATTTTAGTTAAATTTAAAAAAAATTAATTATGAAATTGAATGAACTATTAATTATAATTTTATTTTTCATCGAAAATATATTTTATGTAATTACAAAATATTTTTTCTTTAATTTTTCTTATATTATTAATTTAAATTTAATAATAATAAGAATATTATTTAATATATTACTTATTATTATTATTTTTATAGATTTTAATAATAAAAATATTATAAACATTTATACTATAATTTTTTAGATGTGTGATTATCAATTAAATAAAAAATATTAAATTTTTTAATAAATTATTTTTTTAATCAAACGACATAGAGATAACTTCTCTTTTTCGGAGAGCTGAACTAAGTAAGCTGGCAGTCTTTGCAGATATTGGTTACGGTGCGGGAGCTGATTGGTCGGGGAGATACAGGAAACGGTAGCGATTCAATTTTGCAGTTGAATACATCCTAGCCCTTCGATCTTCCACCTCATTTAATGAGGCTATCAAGAAGCCAGTCGCGTGCTTGCCGAAAAGAACAAATGAATAAGTGAGTTACGTGGACAATTGACCAGCTGCGATGCATTTAAACCACCGCCTTAAATTCAATTGTTGAGGATGCTAAAAACCAAACTCTTACGAGTAGAAGGGGCAGCAAATGTATTTAGCCATTGCTAAAAGAGGCTAATAAGCATGAAGAGCTTTTTTTCTAATCAAGCATGGGACACTTCCATGAAGAAGCAAAAACCAACCAGTCTTCAGTTCAAAAAAAAAAAGGAAAAACCAACCGTCGACAATATTGTTTCATTAACTATATGAAAGAAGCCGGAATCCTCTTGCGCCTTTATCCAACGTGATTCCATGATGAATTGGATGCAAAAGTCCGTGTACATTGAACGCTTTATATGAACTTACCCCCTTATGCGTTCAGAGTCCCAACTCGTAACCAGAGAAAACAAAAAGAGAAAGAATCGCATGTATCAATTATTGACCACTAAAAGCTATCAACCATCTGTATTCGATAAACGCTAAAATCCAAACGACAACCCCACCACACATATGAAATGAAAAGCCAATAAAGCATACAGGCACAGAATCAATGGGACACAACTAAATCTATCAATTAATTTTCGCATATCAACACATCAAATGATAATGTAGCCAACTCTGAAAGTGATTCTTAATAGGTTCCTACCTTGTTCGTCTGTCATACGCATCTATAATTGCTGTCTCTGAAAACTAATTTCACCAGCCAATTTCACTCCTCTTCTAAAAGAGGTTCATATTCACGAATACTGAATTTCGTAGAGAAGCAAGACATACAAAGAATAAATAACAAGCAAGACAAAGGGAATGCATAAAGTGAAAAGAAATTTAATGTCTGCTATAGAGAATAATATAATTTATGTTTACTGCGAAAAGATGAAGACTGTCGAATGAAATCCATTGCACCTGTACTTAATGCGTGGAAAAACTGCAAGAGAAGTGTGAATTCAACTCTATGTGGATCATTATCCTAAATGTTTCTCTCACAACTCCAAATTAAAGGGCTTGCTCAGTTGCGTCACCTGTTGAAACCCAGCTGATACAGTGGTCTCATTCTACTGTTCTTTCTTGGCTGCTTTCTTCTGATATAAAAATATCTGACTGAGGATGGTGCCATTTGTAATAATGCTAAGTACAGAGCCCAAAACAACTAAATGCACGTCAAGGACAATAACTGAATCAACATACACGAAAATAAAACAGCAGTCTTTCAAAGCATTTAACCGACTAATTTAGCACACTGACAACCCCTATGGCAGCACTTCAATTTAATGAACCCCCTATAATGAAACAAGATTAAATGTAGCCATTTCCGGACTTGAATCATATTCTTAATTGGCCTCTTAGGATGTAAACAACGACTTGGCAGGTGAGATGGAGACCCAACTCAAAACCTCCATTATCATGTGAGTTCTTTATTCCCAATGGTCACTATATCAAGAATCATATCTGTTTAATTGCATTCTAGCCTCTTCAGGCATTTAAAATATTCTCTAATCAATCCCAATCCCCTGACCATGCACAACTTATGGCAAGTAAAATTTATGGATTGAACTGAATCGTGGAATAAAACTTATAACCATGGGCACAGTCAAAATAATAATTCTACCTAGAAGTTGACAAACACTACCTTAATTGTCATAACTAACCAAAAGATGACAAAATATTTTCAACAATAATAAAAATCGTTAAGGATACCACTTGTTGGTGCTTTCTCCTGCAAACTGGTAAAAACCCGAACTGCAAATCCCAAAGGGAGAAAAAAAAGGAATCAAATAACAAAAAATAATGAAACCTAAAATTGTATATATTCTATACACACCCATCTCAAGACTCAAATCCTAGTTACAGTACAACTCACCCATAGCACCACCAAAATTCATAAAAGAAGTTAAGAAGCTGAGCTCCCCAGTACTCTTGTTCTGCCAAAGGATAACCATGTATTAGTAGAAGGCAGAAGATGACTATACACAAACATAATACCGAATTTTTTTTTGAATGAAAATACCTCAACTGCTGACAAAAGTTGCAAGCATATTCAAATCACCAAATAAATTTGTTCTCTCATAAAATCTTTTAATACTGATAAGTTTGTATTTGAAAATAGACCAAAATACCATTAGTTATTCAGTTATTGCATCATAGTAATAAACACATATAATCATGAATCAACAACATGGAGAGGTCAACAGACCCATTTACCGACTTACAGAAAAGTTCTCCCATATCTGTGGTATCTTGGCAAAAAGAAATATTGCATGCTGGGATGCCTGTCATAGAAATTTTTTTATGTCAGGCAAGCATCAGATGTGCATAATAAAAACAAAGAAGAACGAAATTCCTGGAGAAACTGAATTTCCCTGTATGTATAATATTGTGCAAACTAAAGAAAGAGACATTAAAGCAAAAATGCAAAGAATAATTCTAGATTTTATATAATAATGAACATGCTATAATAAGAGCAGATATCAAAGAGTAACTTACATAAAGAGCTTCAAACAGAACTGGATCTATTTGACCTGCTAAAACAGTAGGTGCTACAGCACAATATCTAAAACATCATATTAAGGAAACATTGAGTACAACTTCAACTTTTGCAGTTCAGAATTCAAAGACAAAGATGGTAGGATACAGTAATGCCCTGATCCATGTCGTGGTAGCCACGGGTTGTGAAAAGTAATAGATAACAGCAACTAGAATGATTGCTGAAAAACAACCAAAACATGAATGATCATAGATAGTTCGAGATGTACTGGCACCTATCTTTAATGGTTGATACAAGTTGCGAGTTGTTTCATATCAATGCTGTAAAACAGCATCCTTATACTGTGCTACACTTGAGCAAATATCAAAACAAAATTTCACCTTGGATCAAAAGAAATGCCAACTCCCCATAAGCCGAAAAAGGAAGCCCTTTGTGAAGACAATATGCTAATGCTATAGTATACCCTACCACTTCTAGCTCAAAGGACACAACACTAAGCCCTCTCACACTTCGATGCTTCAAAATTTTAAGAATCTGCCATCGCAAATCAAATGCATCAAATAACCAATAGAATCACAACAATCACAATCACTACAAAGGGCATCCAAACCTTATGTTATTCAACTAGTAGTTTCAGGCCACAATCCAAATAATTAAACCTCTTTTAAACTTAAAATTCGGAGCAAATCACTAACAAGCCCCGTTTTATTAAAAGCGCCGCCTGAGGCTCTTTTTCAACAATGACACATCATACTGACCCAAAAAAATTGCAACCTTTATTTGAATTTCACGAAGTTCTTTAAAAACCCAGGTGACATAAGAGGGAAAACAGTTAAATTATGACAATTTTTAGGGCCGAATTTCGGAAGAGATTTGACAGTTTTACCTGAGGGACCTTGACAGTGGTGGAGGCAGCAACGATGCAGTAGCCAAGGAGCTTGGAGATGAGAGGAAGCAAACAATCTTTATGTGGGATGCTGCCGTCGCGGAGAGATCCAATGGCGCAGCTGAAATCTATGCCTAAATATTCCATTCTGTGTTTCTAAGTTGGGTATTTGTGGGAGGTCCAAACCAAAATAAATCAACTTCTTGCGAAACTAGTACCTACGTCCTACACTGTTACAGATGTCGCCATCTCATTCGGAGAGGTCAACCACACACAAAGTATCCATTACTTTTTTTTTGGGATAAATACTGTTGATTGACCCTGGACTCACCTAGAGAGTAATTTTAAAAACGAAATTTATGATATTTAATGATATTTTTTAGAATTTTTATAAATTTTAAAATAGCAGTTCCATTTTTTGTAATTTAATATCGACAATTAAACTTAACAACCTATATCAGAAAATCTGATATGACATGGATTTACTGATTTTAAAAATTTAATAACAAATTACCCTCTCTCTTTTTCTCTTTCTTATCAACTCTCCCTTTCGTATTCTCTCTTATCAACCAAAACCACCTTCTCTCATCAACTCTCTTTCTCCTTCTCTCTCTCTCATCATTGAACCCAACCACACCAACAACCACCACAACACCCAGTCGTCACCACCAACAAACCAAGTCACCACCACCACCATCTGTCTATTCACCATGGATTTTGCGCAAAACTTAAATTAACAAATTCACCCAGCCTCGGCAATTGCTTGAAAAAATTGCAGTCAACAAATTCAATAGACTAAAGACACAAAAAATTGCAGTCACAAAAAATTTCTAACTTTCTTCCATTTTTTCGTCATGAACCAACAGAAAATCAAAGAGACAATAACCTGCAAAAATTGCAGCCACAAAAAATTGCTTTCTTTCTTCCATTTTTTCATCATGAACCCACAGAAATTCATTTTTGTTCTTTCGGTTTGGTGAACCGGTCGGAGATGGAGACGAGAAAGAGGGAAACGGGTGGCCCAATTGGGAAAGAAAGAGCGACGACATTGAAATGGGTTTTGTGGAAAAAAAGAAAGAGAATGGCGAGACTGGAGAGAGGGAAAGAAAGAGCGACGTGAGGGAAAGAGGTGAAGAGAAGTGGGAAGAGAGAGAGAGGGGCCATGAGACATAGAGAGAAAAAGTGCAGTTTTGATGAAATGGGTTTTGTGGAAAGAAAGAAAGAGAGTGGCGAGACTGGAGAGAGGGAAAGAAAAAGTGACGTTAAGGAAAGAGGTGAAGAGAAGTGGAGAGAGAGAGAGAGAAGGGGGCGTGAGACAGAGAGAGAAAAAGTGTAGTTTTGATGAAATCGGTTTTGTGGAAAGAAAGAAAGAGAGTGGCGAAACTGGAGAGAGGGAAAGAAAGAGCAACGTGAGGGAAAGAGGTGAAAATAAGTGGAGAGAGAGAGGGAGAGAGAGAGAGGGACGTGAGACACGGAGAGAGAAAGTGCAGTTTTGATGGAAGAAGAAAAAGAAGAGTGAATGGGTAGTGGTGGTTTGGGTTTTATGGTTAGGTTAGGTTGTGCTTTTGAGTTAAGAGAGAGAGTGTGTGGTTTTGGGTTAGAGGGGGGAGAGTATGTGATTTTGGGTTGGTTTAGGAATTAGTTATTAAAGTGGTTAGTTTGATTTGTTTTAATTTATAAAGTATTTTTTTAAAAATATTAGAGGGCAAGTTAGTTTTTTCACGTTTTCTGTTAAGTTTGACTGACGGTGTTAAGCTAGAGGAAGCAGAGCGGCTATTTTAAAATTTGTAGGGACCAGGAGAGAGATATTACCAAACCTTAGGGACCACCATGAATTTTATCCTAATTTTAAGTTAGCATGTTAAATAGACTTTTTATATATGTGAAGTCAAAATATATTGTTTTATTCTTATTTATTTATTTTTTTAATTTTTATGTTAAAGAAAAATATATTAGAAAGTAAATATTTTATTAATAAATTAGATATGGAGTATTACATAGTAAATTATAATTTTTTAATTTTGTTGAAGAACTGTAGTACTAAAAAAATTTTAGTTAATTTATTAATAAAATATTAAAAAAAGAGTTGAATTATAAGTTATGATAGAGTGAGTTTAAAATTTGAGATAATAAATAAGATAAAATATTATATTTTTAACAAGAATGTTAAGAAATATTATCATGCATACCCTTAGACCAATCATTACCAAAGCATGCACTTGATAAAATTAGCAATTTACTCAATTTGGTCACCATCTTTTTACTCTACGCACGTCTAAAGATTCTCAAATTTTATCAGCTCAAATTCACAGATATTTTCTTAGCGAAAAAAAAAAATCACAACTATATTTTTGAGGACCGTTCAAAAAAAAACTTTATTTTTGAGGGAATTCAGTAACTAAGGAAATTCAAGGAGCAATTATTTGATCCTCTCTACCAAGTTGAAAGAACATGTTTTATGTATACATCCCAGTGGCGGCATGAACCATGTAAATTGTAATGATAGAAACTTATGGGATAAGGCAATGGGTTATGGACGAATAGCTCATTGCAGTCAACTCCAGCACTGAATGGTCTAAAGTTTAATTGACTGGACAAATAAATGGATCATCAACAAAAAATCTTAGAAATTACAATATTTATTGTCCATTCATTGAAAAATGTATCCCAAAATCGAAAAAACAAATAAAAACGAATAGAAGACGTTACACACTCCTGATATATTATGTTATTTGCAAAGTTGGAATTGAAATGGAAGCTCTGTTGCATTTTCAGATACACAAATGAAACTCGCCACAAACTCAGTACCTTGGAGGTGGCGGATACACTCCAGTCGAAGGTGGCGGTGGATACACCCTAGCTGAACCTGGAGGATAGTATGATGAGGGCTGCGGAGGAGGCGGATAATGTTGAACGGGGTAACCTGCAGGAGGACATGGTGGCGGAGGATATCCAGCTGGTGGCATTTGTGGATAAGGCGTCGGCGGATAGACTGCAGGGTTTGGAGGGTAAGTAGTGTAGGTCGTCGTGGCAGGGTATGGAGCTGTTGGCATGTAATGCATGACAGGGCTCAATCCTACTGGTGGTGTTGCATACTGCGGTCCTGATGGAGCCAAGTTTGTTTTCTGTTGCTGCAGGTTCCGAAGGGAAGAAAATTGTGTTAATCTCTTGATCTATTTTTGTGCATTGTGATCAGTTTGTAAACATAATGCGAAGGTTTTGGAATTACTTACTTTAGAATTTATGAAGTGAATTATAAGTCTCACTTCTCCCGAATGCCTGCAATTAGAGGGTATATGTATCAGAATCCTGAAATGCTTACAATAACAGAACCTGGTAGCGATAATATATAATTTGAGCAGTGATTGGACCTGCCAGTTTTACTCTGCAGTGGCCAGGATGCATCATCATAACCTTGTGAAAGGGCTTTGTGGAGTTGAATTCTGCATTGAGCGTGATTAATTAGGAAAGAGTTCTGAACTGAATTCTAAAGAAAGACACCAATAAGTTTTGGACCAGCAAATTACCTTCCGTTGCCAATATGTTCATCAGCAGAAAGGGTGCGATTATTCCAGACCGAGACATGTAGTTCTTGGAGCCCTTCAATGAGTGTGAAAATGAACTTCTCTTGAAAAGTTGGGTTCCTGCCTCCATCTAACAAAATGATGCGTTCAAAATTTGACTTGGAAATAGCCCGAGTATTGATTCTTTTTGGAAAAGTCACGAGATGTATTTTCAAATGGGTTAGTGAAAAATCAAAATTATTAGGATAGATAAGCACCTGTGTTGGTCTTGGTTCGGAACCTTCTGCCTCCATATTCAAAGATCACATAAGGGTCTTGTCTTGAAATCCATTCCTTGTCATCTAGATTGCAGCAACCAACAACTGCAACACAGACTATATCATTTAAACGGGGCAGTGTCATGAAAAACAATAAATGATTACTTAGACAAATGAAGATAATTAGAAATGGATCTGAGAAATCAATATGGCAAAGTGTAAGATCATACCAGTGACCTCAAGAGGCAAACCTTGGATACCAGAGATTGACATAATCGCAATCCAATGAGAGAGAAAGATAAAGTTATGTTTCAATGCTTCAAATGAAATCTGGACACACTAATATTGGCATGCGAAAATGATAATTCTTTTAGGGAAAGTTGACGATGACTTTTTCATCATCCTCACTGCTAACCCTGTCATTCAAGGGATTTGGAATTAATATAAGCAAAATCCCTCAACTTGAAAACGAAAATGGCCTATAATATTAATCTTTGGCGACAGTTTTTGCATTTGTAAACACTGTAACTTGTTCATTTATCAACTAGAAAACGGTAGTTGACACTTTCAAGTGAAGTTCAGAGATAATGTAGTAACGAACCAAGTCCACTTTAGATCAAGTCGTGAGCTCTCATCACTTAATGGCGACAATAATTTTATTCATTTAGATTGGATATATGTGAGAAGCTAAAAAGTCAATGGCTACAAGCCAGCTCAAAGCTCCTGTTAGTGTCTCTACATTGAATCCTCTCATTGTTTTGCCCAACGTAATCTTATCCCAGGAGGGAGGACATTATTTTGACTTCCGGAAAATATTGTAATCCAATTTGTTCTCACTGTCGCCAAAAAAGAAAAAGGTGAATAGTGCAATACCCATTTGTTAGGCCGAGCTCATCTAGTTCGTGAGCCCAACACTACAACTGTGTGTTATTTTGGCCCATGGCTCAGTTTGCTTTCAGGGCATGGTTGTTGGCCCAGTTTTGCTTAGAAGTGCCCAATCGTTCAAGTGGGCTTCTGCGTATTCTCAAGCCCAAATATAGTTGGAAGATTCAATTATTTTGAGGAAATTACGCGGGGTTCCTCTCTTGCGTGCTAGCAGGGTTTATTTGTATCGACTGTTTCATAATTAGCACTTTATGTGTCACTTTTCAAATTTTGACATTCCTTAATATGTTGTTGTTTGTTTGTTACAATATTGTTAGACAAATATATAATGAACTAATACTAAATAAGCTATAACAAGTCCTAAATAATTTTTAAACAAGCTATAAATAAATAAATAATGAACATACATTAAATAAATTCTAAGCAAGTTTAAAACAAGCTCAAATCTCTTGTTAGGTAATAAATCTGTAATTTATAACAAAAATACATATCAATCAATTTGAAATTTATAAAGTTGTTAATATTAATTCATAATTTCTTAAAATATTGAAAGTGAACGGCGTAAATCCGCAATTTATAAATATGGGTCGCTTGTATATGTAATTGGCCCATTATTTTATCATCTTTAAATTTAATCATCAAGAGTTGAACTTTAATGTTTTAATGCAATCTTTTGATGAGGTGAGACGGAATTTTTTTTCCCCCCTGGCCCAAAAGCCACAGCTAAACAGTGACGCTTATATAATTTTTTAAATTTTTTTTTAAGCAATTTACAAATAATCTACACAAGCCATAGATGCTAACAAGAAAATACACTTATTGTCGTTTACACAGCAAAAATACGTTGAAGACTAATGCTCTAGAGAGCTCCCAACTAAAGAGCACACACGAGGAGAAAGCAAGTTTCAAAAAAGTGGCCTTAGTTGAGACCCAAGTGATCTATATATCCAAAATAAAATTCATCAGCATATTTCTCCCATCAAAAAATATTACACTTATAGTACTATTCATCATTTTCATCGCACGTTAGTAGATTAAATTAATAATTGTGACCAATATAGTTGAATCACTTCAATATGGAAATTAATTTGACATTTTCATAACACATGTATATATTTTCATAAGAACAAAAGGGTTGTAAAAAAGAAAAGTGAATGCTTGAGTGGGAATTCCCATTGAGAGGTAAAGCTAGAAAGAGAAAAGAAAGGCAGAGAGATGGAATTTAGTGTGGAAAGATATGGATAGCAAAGTGAATGAGATGTAGCTAAAATGACGTGCAAGCACCGATGGAGAGGAAATGGTTATATAATAATGGATCACTGTGACACACAACAGAACGAGATAAAGGGAAATAAAGGAAATATGATTTGAGGGGTTGCAGGCACTAGGCAGCAATTCAAGACGTCGTTTTACGAAGGATGGGTTGCTCTTTTGCCCCTCTTATTTGGTATTGTCAATCAATTCACCCCATTCCCCACTCTTTCCCCGTCTTGTGCTTTTCAACATGAACCAATTTTTTTTCCCATTTTCCAGTGCATCATTCGCTGGATACCAATTATACCATGCCTCTTTAATGCTTTTTAGTTCATTTTATTTTTTAGACTTTTTTTCTTAATTATTAGATTTACTTTTTTTACACTAAAATTAACGTAAAAAACGACTCTAATATCATCATGCTGATGCACTTAATAATAGGGGAGTTTAATATTAAACGTGATTGTCACAATTGGAACAATGATCATAAAAATGGCACCAGCTTGTGACTCCAATTTCAGCTCTAGCTAATCACCTTTTGGATATTAAATGTGAATTGACCGGCGATTTTTTCAGGGTCCATATGCACCAAGTTAATAAAATTGTTTCATTCAGTTCAATAATATGATGATTTAGACGGATATTTTCTAAACCTTTGTATTATTCATGTTTATTATTCTAAAAAATGTCTTTTCCATGTTCTAAACCATGTCTAATTTTCCCAATCATGGTCCAGTCTACTATTTTAGTAAAGTGTTTGAAATCAAGAAATTATGTATAACTGTCAATCATTAATGCGAAACATCATCCAATTTTTTAAGCCTTTTGCTTTCATTGAATTGCCTTTTATCGTAACTATCTGTATAGAAATTATTGTTTATGCAAGAATTAGAGATATGCAAATGTGATGGGAATGTGGCCATCACTTTCTAAAGTGCATGTCGAAGATGATAGGGAACTTATTGGACAAGTTCATAATGCTGCCTCCTTGTTACTAATTCTATTGGATGAGGACCACCTTGACTCCTTTCTTCCTTACTGTTTAGAAATTTGCATTTTAAAGACTTGCTTTATTTGTTAAATGACGTTGCACTCTTTCCCTTGCTTAGAAATTTCAAATTTAGCTTGTTGAATCTCTTTCATGCCCTGGTTTCCTAGATAGATTTATCAGTTCAATATATATACTTGTTCCCTCGTCGTAAATTCATTGTTGAGTTAAAGATATTATAATTGTTTTATTTAATTTTGAAAAGAGTGATGTTAGACATAAAAAAGACATGGCAAAGCAAGAGAGCTTTTTTTTTTTGGGTTACAATTAAGCAAGATTTTAAGTTTGAAATAAAGAACGATAATTACTCTACAAATAAGGATAAGGTGAGGCTCGATGTAGTTGAAGGAACGAAGATCCACCAATAGGGGTTAGGAACTTAGGCTGAGAGTAGATTAAAAGAGCGATGGTTGTTTAGGCGGAGTTGTTTCTCTCCTCATTTGGAAAGTTCGACGATTTTTATATTAATAGGTAGATGTAAGACCTAAAAGAACGGTCAAGAGAAGTGATAAGTTAGACGCTTTTTAATAAGGTAAGTTTGAGGGTGGTTGGATAAGGTAATATTGAGTTTAAGGTCTCAGCTTTAATCCTTTTATAATTAAAAAAGAAAAAAATTATTAAAGTTGAATTCATTTATTGTGAGCACCCAAAATTTGAATTCGCTTCTCACAATCAAACAACCAACTTAAAAAGAATAAAATTTACAAAGAAAGGATCTTGTTTGAGTATAAAGAGAGGGTAGAGATTGTAGAGAGAGAGAGAGAGTAATCTCTTAATTGCAAATTCTCTGCACATACAATTTTCTAATCTTATTCTAACACCCTATAAAATCTTAATAAGACTGAAGTTTAAAAAACGTAAGACAAGTCTTCAAAGGAGAAAAAAAAGTGCAAGACAAGTGTGGCTAGTAAATGGAACTATCCAATCACTTAGAACTACATTACAGGTTGATTTTTTTTAAACCTAGTCAAACTATTAGTTGAACCATATGAATTGACAAATGAACCATCAACCAAACTGATTGAATGAACAGATTTTATATTTCGTTTTTCTTCGTTTAGACTTCCGCTTAGCTTAGACCGCATCTAATGTTGAAAAAAAATGGTGTCAGGGCTCTTTCAAGTTTGGTTCAGTGCCCAATTTGTCAAGGAAATGTTACTATTGTTACCAGATATAGCCAACCTGCCTTCAGCGTGCAAAGATTCGTAATAAGACATACTTGATGAGAAAAAACGTGTTTAAATTATACATACGTAAGTGTATGTATCTGAGTTTTTTTTTTTGATAACGAAAAAAAGAAAAGCTCTAAAATTTGAGGACAATGATACAGTTTAGAGTTAAGGAAATGGCAGGCGCGAGATAGAGGCGAGTGTAACAGTTGTATGTTTTCCCATTGCGGGCCATCTCGATTGGGCAATGTTTGAATGTGTGGTGATGGAATCAATGTACAACTTTAAGGACCAACTTGTAGCCTGATAAATAAACTTATCTTCGATCCTCGGTGACATTTGCTGACGCATTTTTTCGGCTAATACCAACAATTATTGTTGATTTTTGTTGAATATAACTATTTTGAAATATTGTTACTGTTAAAGGTTGAATTTTGTGATTTCAATTGACTATGCACATATATGACCACTTAAATTCTTGACCAAAAAATATGTCAAAAACTAAGCATCATAAACATAAGAACAACGCAAGAAAAATCACACACACAGCATACGAATTTACGCAGTTTATTTAATGCAGTTTATGTTTACGGACAAGAGAGAAATCTTTTATTCAGTGACAATACTTGTCAAAGAATCTTATAATATGTTACCCAAGCCTCCTTATCTCCTAATCAAATTAATTACAACAAGCCCCAAACTACAACTAATTCGCGTAATTAATCCCTTATCTCCTAATCAAATTAAATTAAAACAAGTCCCGAACCACAATTAATTCTCGTCATAATTAATTATACCACCCGCACCTATTATTACACGGGTTATCACACGGCTTGCGGCGTGTCCATGTATGCTCAGCGTAAAGCACCACCGAGAACAGACCATTGCGCGGATTGGATTGCTTCACTACACAGGTGTGGTAATACCCATGTACGTCCAACACCGCTTCTAAAAGCTTCACAAGGCTTGGTCCAATTAACACAAACCAATACTTCTATTACATGCTCCCATCTCAATTCTCATGCACGGACATGCACAACTCAACATCACCAAGGCTTAATCTCAATTTGATTAACCGGATGATTCAGGATAGGCTTTCAACGTATTCTACTTTAAAATATAAGTCAATTTTAACAAAACATATCACAACTTTTTTTATGAGTGATAGATAACCATTTAAATACGATTATTGATAAAAATTCAAAACGATAGCTCAAATAATAATAACTATCTTTGAGTTGAGAAATTTATATAAAATTATAGGCTTGAACTTTTCAAATACAAAATGGCCTTGGCCCTTAAATCAGTTCTATTGTCTTTTAAAATGAATTTAGGATTAATCAAACGAACATAAACCGTAATCTAAATATGAGAAGTAAAACTTTTTTTTTACAAAGTGTGGTCATCTATATGAAATTATTAACAGTTTTTTCTCTCATAAAAAGTATTTTTTTTTTTTAGATTTGAATTCATAACCTCTTGATAACGTACTAACTATTGAGCTAATAACTTAGTTAATATGTCATCGCAGTTAGCTTAAAAAGAATAAATGGATATGGAGTCAGATTGTACACAGGAAGTGCACGTTGTCGAGTCTCGGAGTCATGTTATTTAATGATTGAGTTTAATAATTATTGATTAAACTATACTCCCTCCGTCCCATATTGATAGGCAACAATCTTTTCTCACACAGATTAAGAAAAAAATTAGTTGAGTTAGTTAAAACCTTTAACTTAAAGAAAAGTTCCTAACATACCCCTATGTTATCTCATCAGTGTACTTTTAAAATTTATTAAATGACCAATGAATAAAATCATCCCACTAATATCTATTGCAATTTTTAAAACCAACTTTAAAAAAGCTCCGGTTACAAGACAAAATAAAACTTATTTTCCCACTTCGATTTTTATCTGAAAAATGTAGAAGTACTCCCACCATTATAGTCTGTTCATGTTAGTTTAAAAACTTTCATCTCACTAAAAAATTTGGCTCTAAAAACTGCCTATGAAATTTTGTTGGTGGTGGGATATTTTGTATGGCAAAAAACATTCCCACCATTACAGTCTATTTAACTATAACTTAGAATTTTTAACAATACATAAAACAGTCATGGATCAACCTTCGCTCAAACATTTGGTTTTTAATTTGAATGAATTCCCACAGAATATATCCTCGTCATCAGAAACTTATCAAGGATCAACATCCATTGCAAATTTAGATCAAAATTGTGATGTTCAAAGTCAAGTTGCATCAAACAAGAAGAAAAACTTTATTGTTCAACAAAAAAAAGGAGTACTTGAAATGTTACTCCATGAAAATAGAGACAAAAAAATACCGAAAGGAGGCATATCAAGAGTTGCCGACTTATTGTCCATATCAACTAGATCTGTCTCTCGTATTTTGAAAAGTGCAAAGAATTCCTTGAACAAGAATGTCATGCCTGATATGTCTTGTAACCTCGTCAAAAGAGTTGGTCGCAAGAGAGTCGAGCTGGATCTACAACAGATAAAAGAAGTCCCTTTCTGTCGATGCACTAACATAAGGTCTTTATCAAAAGCTTTAAATGTCCCAAAGTCTACTGTCCACAGAAGAATCAAGGAAGGACATATTCGACCACATTCAAATCCTTTGAAGCCTTACTTGTATAATGAGAATAAAAAGAAAAGACTAGAGTTTTGTGTTTCCATGATTGATGAAGGTACGATCAATTCTACACCCTCGTTTATTAGCATGCATAACCATATACACATTGATGAAAAATGGTTTTACATGTCTAAGACCTCGCATAAGTATTACTTACATCCAGAAGAAAAAGAGTAGTTTCGCTATTGTAAAAGCAAGCGTTTTATTGCCAAAATAATGTTCCTAGCTGTTATTGCTCGCCCACGGCATGATCCATCTTCAGACATGTCATTTGATGGGAAGATTGACATTTGGCCTTTCGTGATAAATGAACTTGCAAAACAAAGTAGCAAAAATTGTAAAGCAGGCACTATGGAAATGAAACCTATTTTGTCAGTGACAAAGGAGGTCATTCGTTCATGTATTATCAACAATCTATTACATGCAATCGGAGATAAATGGCCTCCTTCTAGTTCTAAGACTATTTTCATTCAACAAGATAATGTGAGGCCATATATTGATGTTACTGATCTTGAGTTTATTGCTGCCGCAATGATGGATGAGTTTGACATTCGTCTCTATACCTCCTAACAACCATGACTTGAATGTATTGGACTTGGGTTTTTTCAGAGTTATTGACTCACTTCAGCACCAAAAAGCTCTTTCCAATACTGAAGAGCTTGTTTTCGCTGTAAAAAATGCATTCCAAAATTTCCCATCAGAGGATTTGAATAATGTGTTTCTTACGTTGCAATCATGCATGGAAGAAATCTTGAAAAATTTGGGTGGAAATAACTATAAAATTCCACATATGAACAAGAAAAAGTTGTTAAGAAACAGAGAATTACCAGAATCCATGAATTGTGACAGTGAGGTGTTGAATCGAGCAAAGGGAAGACTGCACGGAACAAAAGTAAGCTCTCTAGTTGAAAATGAAGCAGTCGAGGCTTCATATTAGACTCTGCATAAATTACTTCATGAACCAATCCAGGGTTATTAATAGAGTGCTAACGTCTTTACATAATCGTGGGCAAAATTTGTGGCATATGGTTGGAAAAAACATGTAGCCGTGATTGTGTTTACTTCCAAATTAGAGCAATATTCAATTTTGTCATTGAGTTCTTTCCTTTACAGGAGTATTTTAATTTGGTTTCATTTCTCATTAGTTGCAGTAGAATTCTTGATTTAATTCTTTCCATCACAACAATA
>CAODLS010567458.1:0-23922 GCA_948243855.1 Flueggea neowawraea | reverse complement strand
AAAGATCAATAAAAAAATAGATAATTAAAATTAAAACAAACATCTTAGGACAATAAATACGCTTGAAAGAACAAGTGAGAAGGAAAAACAATAGGTTTGCATCTCATTTTTGTATTGGAGTCAACCCTACTGTTAAAGGAGTCGTTGATTTTGATTTTCGATGGAGCAAATAAAATGACTTATAAAAAAAAAATTATTATTTTTAAAAATTCAATTAAATAATTTTCATGATAGATATATTTTAAATATTATTTTTAACTCAAATATTAACTCACAAAATATTTATGTCAAATAAATATAGTTTTTATTATTTGTATGTTGTAAATAAATTGAATAATAAGTAAAGTAATTGTGGAACTGAATACCATACTAGAGATAATAAGATGTTAACCGTTAGAGCATCTTGATTCAAGTGATTGTGCACACCATAGATTCATCATTGAATATTAATCTCTTTTTTCTCCCTTAGCAAGACTTCCAATTCATGTTTATCTTTCAATAGTGGGAGTAGTTTCACATACTCCTAACTTTTTCTGTTGTTGATGTCAATAAGGGGGACAGAAAGATTAAAAATTGCATCATGATAAGAGGATAAATCTCTTTCAATACATTCTTTTTGATAATGACAAAGGGGGAGAGAATGTATGCATTTGATGTTGAAATGTATGAATTTGACTAACTATATGACAAGGAAAGAAAACCTTTGACTAATGTTTTTGAGTTTCCTTGAACAGGAAAAGGAAAAAGCAAAACATTCAAATTCATGAATGTTTTGTGATCATCTAAAAGGGGAAGAATGTTGGACTATTTAACACATCCTAAATTGATTTTAATGATGAGAAAAACATTAGAGATGATTTGATAATGAGCATAAATATTAGAAATAAACAAGATAAAATTGGTGATGATCTCGAGACTAGGAGTCAACCCACAACAAACCTTAGAAGTCGACTGGTGCATGAAGAGATCATAATAGAACATGATTTAGTTGGTCGTACTCGACTAATGGAAAGGCAGATTCAAAACAGAGATCAAACAGAAGCAATAAAAACTTGGCAAGCATGCACACAACTAAGCTTATGCACGCTTTAGCAAGTTAAGCACACAAGGAAAGTGAAAGCAAGCAGGATTAACAAGTGT
Source organism: Flueggea neowawraea (assembly GCA_948243855.1). Lineage (NCBI taxonomy): Eukaryota > Viridiplantae > Streptophyta > Magnoliopsida > Malpighiales > Phyllanthaceae > Flueggea > Flueggea neowawraea. Next base: position 22,782 of record CAODLS010567458.1, on the reverse strand, counting down.
GATGATCAACGTACGTCAAAGATCCAAGTTTGAATAGAAATAGCATCATCGAGCAAATAAAAAAGTTGTACACGTAAGAAAAAGCTGCATAAATTGCAACATACTTTTTAGAGTTGATTGACACATCAGGTGCAAATTCAAATTTTCTAATTATTACTGTGTTAGATTTTATGCAAAACACACAAAGTTCAAAAGAAAATTGTGCACCTTACATGCCATTACGCACGCAAGAAAAGGAATGATGGAAACAAGGATTGCTCTTATGAGTGTTAAAAATGGGTGTTAGCACCTTACTTTACAAGATATGCACGCAAACAATGAGTTATGCGCACAAAAGCTCTATGACAGAAAGCTAAAAGTTGAAGCACTTTCCACAATGTCTAGTAATCATTGCACAACGTCTCTCTACCTTTTACAACATTTAAATGGACATATTTTGGCTATAAATAACCTTCTACTACAGAAGAACACACAAGAAGAGATAATTAAAGAGAGAAGCCTAGAATAGACATTGCAACCATTTTTCTCTCATCACTTGTACATTCTCTTTTACACCCACTCTTGTTCTTAACACTTGCAATATCATTTAGGGTGGTGTGACCTTATTGTTACTTCTTGGGTACATTTTGTAATAAGAAAAAATCCTTTCTTGAAGGGTTGTTATATGTTCTATAGTTTAGCTTGCAAAAGCTATAAGTGATAAATGTTTGCTAGTTGAGCTCATAAAAACTAATGGTGTAAAGGTTCTCTAGTTGATCCCGGAAACGCTAGAAGTTTTAAAGGTTTGCTTGTTGGGATCGTAAAAACTAGTGGTGTAAAGGTTCCTTGTGATCCCTTATGTATCCTAAAATCACACCTTTAATCAAGCAAGAATTTATATATTTTCGACTTATAATCAAATGTTTATTGTTATATTTATACACTTTTGGTGATTGGTTTAGGTTGGGAATGATTTGCACATATTGGAATAAAAAAGATGAAAATGGGACGTGAAGACATAAAGCACAAATGAAACAAAAGTGGAAGCCACAACCTTGACCACGGCCTTGGCCAAAACGTGGCTAGAGTGTGGCCAAACTATGGCCAAGCCACTGTCAGCCACCACAGTCGTGGCTTAACCATAGTGGGAGGCAAAAAATGGCAAAGTGAGGCAGGAACGACCCACAACCATGAGAAAGGACATGGAAAGAGGCCGTGGTGGCACCACAGGCAGCCATCACGGCCATGACCGACCTAAATGGGTCAAAAAGTCAATTTCAGCAAGTGGGCAATTGGTGTACAAAAATTGGACTTCAAATGGACAATTGCATGCATCAAGTGGGCAACTTGTCTAGGGTTTTTTGCTACCTCAAATGCCTATAAATACTCTTCATATGTGCATCAAAGAGGGGGAGCCAACCTTTTGAACAAAAATTCTCTCTTTGTTCTTTCATTTGGAAGAACACTATTGTAGGGTTAGAGGAAGAGATGGAGAATGTGCTTGAAGTGTGAGGATTTGTCTCGAAGGCCACCTAGAGAGGCTTTCTCTACACCATTATTCTCCCTTCTCTATTCATATCTAATATTTATTACCATTGTTTATGTTGACACTCATTGTCTTCTTTTGTTGTACAAAATTATGGTAGCTCAAATATTTTGTTAGGACTAAAGAGAAGTAAACCTTAATGAATATTTGCTATATTTATGAATGTGAATTGTTTCCTTATTTTTTGGCTAAAGAAAGAACAATGCTATCCTTTTTTTTTTTCTTTTCGCGAGCGTGTCGGGAATTTATGGTTTTTTCAAACCAAAAGGCACAATCTAACTTCATCTCAAACGATTGTAAAACAAGGAAGGGACTTGACTTGTTAAGGTTCTTTGCTCATTGAACAACAATTCACAAAATACAAATGATAAAGGTAATTTTATTGATGAACCAAAAATTACAATAAACAACCTGAAAAAGTCAAAACAAAGAAGGCTTAAGGAAGGCTAAAGACTAGAGAAAAGAAAGGACAAAACTTTGCATGGATGTATAATGTAATGTAAAGTGAAGGGTTCCTTCCAATGTGCTGCCAAACACTTATTTATAGCTATTCCTCCAGAGAACTAATTGCTCCAGTGGGAAAAGATAAAGTCTACTGCTGGTGAAACTCTTTATTGAACCAACTTGGAGGAGAGATTCCCACTGCTATTACTCAAAATTCTGACTTCCCTTTTATCTAAGTTATCATGAGGGATGATATGGATAAATCTTGCACCAACTCCCCTGGAAAATCTGCCAAAGAGATGATTCCTCTTATTTAGATAAGGGTTCCTCCAAAACAACAATATTTCCTACATTGGCGGCAAAATCGCCTCAACCAACTCAAGCATATCCACGGGCCAAGAATCATCCCAACTAGCTTACTCTAAGGCTTGGAATCACTCCACGGGTTTCCCCAATGCTTGGGCTTGACTTAGGACTAAGGGACTCGACTCGATCTATTAGGCCTGAGCAATAATTTGGTGTAAACAAGAGTCATGCTTTTATTATCATATTCATAGTTGATATATCTTGAGCTTTGAATGTCATATTTGTTGTATTATTGGATTTGATTTAATGACATATTTTAATTGACTATGATTGCGAATGACCATCACAGCTGTAGTTGTAACAAATCTAGTTGAAGGTTCGAGAGAAGAAGGCTAGATGAGGTTGACATGCATTAGACTTGTTAGATTGTGTAATATACATATTCATGCCAACAAAGTGTTCAATGAAATTCCAAAGAGAACTTAATGAGTCTAGTTTAGTTAGGTGAGACCGAAAAGACCTTCCTAATAAATGTATACATAGCTTAAATGAACTTGAAAGAGGCTTTAAAAGATTAAAGCGAGAGAACACTCAATATCCCATAAACCATTCATAAGTGTAGTAAGTAGGAGTCTTGGTTGAGTATCGAAAGTTCTAACGCTTATCTTATTATTTGTCTTTTACATTTCGAGTCTCTTATTCAAAAAATACAAAAATATCACTTCTATGCGTGTTTTATTTTCTTGTTTGAATCAATCACATTTAGTACTTGTCCCTGTTGGTTCGACACCTTAGGAATACTCCTAAGCTTTTTATTACTGCATCGATCTTTGTGCGCTTGCGAGGCATTGATCAAGTTTTTTGCGCTGTTGCCGGAACGACGCTACTACTTGTGATTTTTATTTTCTTTTTATTTTTTGTTTCTTTTGGATTTTTAGGTGCACATGCTTTTGAGGCGTTCTCAAAGTTTGGAATGTAGATCACATCGAGAGAATGAAGAAATCATTCCTTTAATACCAAAAATAGAAAGATTTGAAAGAGCAAGAACTAATATAAAGAGGGAAAGGATGGTCGAAAATCTTAGACCTCGAAATGATAATGGGAAAGAAGCTAGAGTGGAGCAATTCTCAGGTGATTGCGTTGGCAACCAAATGCCAATGCTGGTGAGCTTGAAAGATATTCAAAGGCTGGTGTTGGGAGCTTCACCTTTATGCATTTGATTGGGTCCGGTTGCTCGAAAATATGAATTGAAGAGCATTCACTTCAACATGTGATAACTTGCATTTTAGGCATATTTAATGTTGTATTTTATGTTTATTTTGCATCATAAACTATTGTTATTCTTGTATTTTTACTTGTTTGGTGTTTTAGGTTGAACGTTGGTGAAACGTGAGGATTTGAAGCGATTTTGGGCATATTTCGGTGTTAACTGCACTTTAGCATGACCATGCTATAGCGATGCATTGACTGAGTTGACTTACTCTGTATTGGGCCACATGTTTTCACTGTTAGGCCTCAATTTTTGAGCCTCATGGACATTTATAAGGTTTGCTGACATGTTTTCACTGCTGGGAAAAAGAAATTAACCTAGTTATTATTATTTTTAGCTATTTTTGAGGGAAATTAGGTTTTCCTAATTAGAAAACATATATATACTCTATTATTGTGATTGGCGCCTCTCTCTATCGTTCTTGTTCTTAGACGCACAAACCAGGCATCCATCAATTCCTCTTGATTTTGGTTTTCATCTCTTATTATGTGTAACTAAACACCTAACTAGTCGAGGTATTTTCTGAAGTTCGATACATTGTAGTTGCGAGGATCTGGTTTTATTTCTTATAAAGCATTTCGAGTATTTATTCAATCTTTGTACCTTAGTTCCTTTATTATTAGTCATATCGATTGCATGATTCATCCGGTTGTGTGAATGAATGAGAAGAATATTGCTATTTGTGATTGATAGTGTGTCACATTAGTCATAATCTAGGTAACGAGCAACATGGATGTATGTGGTTTAGGCATTATTCATTGTTGCGGGGTTGAATAATCTAGTTTAAATGAATCATGATATTTTCGGTTTCACTGGTTAGGATAGATGTCTCTTTAATTCGTACTACTTCCATAGACTAAATCCTGTCAGGGCGTCCTGGGAGTTGCCTAGTGGTTAGAGAAATAGTTTGCAGGGTGTCTCGGGGCTATCGATAAATTAAGAAGGGATTGGTTAATCCAATGCATCACCGTTAGCTATAACTCTATCTATTCAAATCCTTAATAATTATCTTTTGTGTCTGTGATCGACATGTTGGATTGAACGGATGAAATACATTGGCTAGACTTTTCTCATTATTGAATTTTCACTATTTTCTTTATTGAAAATTTTAATCTTTGATCGTTTTTATTCCTGGCTTTGCTTACAAAATTCATCAAATTTATTTTATTTTTCTGTTTTAGCATTTAAGCATTTCTGTATCGATATCTGGGGTTCAATCCTGCTCACCACTTTACTCATTATTTGTTTCCTGAGTAAGTTAATATTATTTTGGTGGTTTTGACACCCTATTAACATGCTAGCTTCATTTCATGGTTTGCCATCGGAGGATACATTGACTTTTTTGAGGGAATAGTATATAACCATTCAAACATTTCCTCGACGTGGTTTGACAGAAGATGAGTTTCGGATGAGATGCTTTCCATACACTTTGAAGGATTGGGCTAAGATGTGGCTAATCAATCTTCCGGAAGGCTCTTTGGGAACATGGAATGAGGTGTATGAAAAATTAACGATAAAATATTATTCACCTAAAAAAATAGTGGAATTGCGCAACAAAGTCCTTTTTTCTCAAATGGAGGGAGAGCCGTTTCATGAAGCTTGGGAGCGTTTTGAGATGCTATTAAGCCAATGAACCCATCATCAATTCTAATTAGCTTTGCTTACACAATTTTTCTATGATGGTTTGACTATGCATGACCAAACGCTTATTGGCACCGTGACGGGAGTTTACTTTGGTGACAAAGCGGCCGAAGAGGTTTATGACATTTACGAGATGTTTGCCACCAACTCTCAATAAAAAAGGTGGTTCGAGGAAGAAGAGTTGACATTCATGAGGTAAACACTTTCTCTTCTGACTTGGCTTCTCAAGTTGCTGAAATATCTAGAAAGATAAAAATGTTGATCAATAAGGGCATAATGATACCAATTGTGGGATGTCCCAATGAGTAGATACAAAACTTGAAGAAGTATGAGCGACTTTGGAAAGCCACAATCGAGACTTTTTCACACACTTCAATTCGAAATAGAGTAATTACCAAAATTATTTATTTATTTTTTACTTAAGTTGAGTGGTCCCGTCACTTGCCTCGTAGGCGGGACCACCCAACTTTAAGTAGGTTAAAGTTTGTTCCTGCCCAGAGTGATGAAATTGATCCTATTTTCATTGCCTATCTTACTCCAAAAATGGAAGGCCAATTTTCCTATATAGGTTAAAGAAAGAATTTAAGTCTTAGAAAAATGGTTGGCGCACTTTTTTATTGTACTTTTTAGTAAATTTTTTATCAAAATCTGTGTATGTTATTTGTTGTCTTTAAATATTCAATAATATTATCTTTTATTGAAATATTAAATTTTCATCAGACAATGTATGAGAAAGTAAAAAAAAAATGCATCTAGCGTTTTTGTAAGTTTTTTAGTAGTTTCTCAACTAGATTGCGGGTTCATTGGTTTGGAGGAAACTAGTTGATGTATTAATGGTAAACGTTCTCGAATTGTTAGTTTTGAGTGATGTACTCACCCAAATTTCTTTAACAAATAATTATTGTTCTTTTGAAATAAAATAAAATTTGATTAATCATCAATGTTTAGATACAAATTAAGAAATATCTAATCTAAATGTGCATGAAACTACCACAAATTCCTTCCTAAAATGAAAAATCTAAAAAAATTACTATAAAACATCCATCATGGAAAACATTAGTGAAAATGTTAAACAAAACTAATTGTTTTCTGTATAGATACAGTCACGTTGAATAGTGATTAAAATAAATAATAAATAAGCTTTTTTTATTTAAAGAAAAAGAGGTGTAGAATATCCTTATGTCAAATAAGAGTGCTTCCAAAACAAATGAGTATTAGGGACACTTAAAAGCGAACAACATTGAAATGCAGGCCTCGTCTGGAGTATCTCCATATCTGGAGTCTTCTCTCTTTGATTGGAGTTGGTAAGCTTTAATTGCCTAGATCTCAGTTCTTTAACATGGTTGGTGAGATTAGTTGAGGTCATTCAACGTGCTTGACGGAAGGGTTCAGATTATTTATTGAGTATTGCTTTAAGTGGAGGAGGAAAAATTTACTCTCTGTTGGCTATCAAAGCAAGCAGATCGCAGGCAATATCGCATACACTTCTCAAAGCAAGCTAATGGATCCTTATCAGATGTTAGATCTAGTGAATAAAACTGCTGCTCTTCATTGTCAAGATGAGCCGATCAGGTTACAGGCGGGGGCTAGGGCTGGAAATCATGATGAAGGCCTCATTCTGGCAGCGAAAGTGGTTTTCAGTCGTATCTACTCTGCTAAGGTGGTACAAACAATTATGGATAAAGGTTGGAGGTTAAGGAGGCCGTTCGAAGTCAAAAGAGTCGACACCAACATTTTCAAGATTGAGTTCCAGCACTACTATGGTAGATTCAAAGTTTTTTTCTCGAGCTCCTTGGTCAATCAACAATAGTTGGATTATTCTGAAGGAATGGCCAACAAGGGTATCTGTCTCACAACTTGATTTTTCGGAAAATCCCTATTGGATTCACATTCACGATCTCCCTCCAGATCATATGACTTCAAAAAATGCAATGAGTCTTGCAAGGCTTTTCAAGGGTCTGGCTGATTATGACGACGGGGTGGCGGAGGGCCAGTGGAGCAGTACAATGAGGATCAAGGTTAATCTGGATCTTTCCAAGCCACTTAGAGTCTGCCTTAAATGGGTGAATGTTGATGGTGGTGAAGGGTATTTGTGAGTCACTTATGAAAAATTATCGGGCCATCATCGTATTAGCTGTCAAGGGTTAGACTGCTCCTTGATAGTTCAAATACTCTCAGAATTGATCTGGATAAAGCAACCAATTTTGGTCTTCTTAATGGAGACAAGGAAAACAAAAAAGCTATGGAAATTTTGCGTAGGAGGTTTGGCTTTGGTAATGCTTGTTATGTCGATCCAATTGGGTTGGGAGGTGGTTTGGCAATGTGGTGGACAAAGGAAATACAGTTGGTAGTCCTGAGGAAATCGGTCAACTTCGTTCATGCTTCAATAAGGGAAACATATATGAGATGGGATTTTTCAGGGGCTCCAAAGGAAGAGGACATGTCAGCTGTATAGGAAGAACTTATTAATTTTCGTAATACTCGTTCTAACCCGTGGATGTGTATGGGGGATTTCAATGCTTATCTTTGGGCAGAGGGGAAGATTAGATTTTACCCCCCAACACAAGGCAAATGGAATTATTCTATGGGGTAGTATAGTAGTGTAGGCAGCCGAAAGATGTTGGATTTATGGGAGAGCCATATAAATGATATAATAAAAGGGAAGGGGAAGCAAATATGAAAGAGAGGCTTGACCGAGTCTTAGCTACAACAAATTAGTGTTCCTTATTCCCGAGAGCAATGGTTGAACATGGAGAGGTGGTAGGATCAGACCACAGACCTTTGTTTCTTCACTTTGACTATTAGACCAAAAGAGTCAGGAAACCGCTGAGATATGATGCTAGATGGGAGGATAAGGAAGGGTTTAAGGAAATTTTGCACAACGAATGGATAAAAGAAACGCCTAGGTCAGTGCAATTCTTGCTAAAGTCCAAACTTAAAAGGAGTTTTATTTCACTTAAGAGGTGAGGGAGGCAAGCTTGTACCAATAGTAGAGAGCGTATAGAAAAAATTATAGAACAATTGAGGGAGCTTCAGACAAAAGAGCCATCTTCTCACAATAAGGAGTTGCAAAAGTTGCTTACAAAGAACTTAAACCACTCATATAAAGATGATGAGCTTTATTGGGCACATAAAGCTAGGGTGAAGTGGTTAAAACATGGGGATCAAAATGCACAATTTTTTCATGCAACCACAGTTCATCGCATAAGGCATAACCGAATTTTGGCCCTAAAGAAATTCAGGGAAAAAGCAGTTGGAGGAACATGTGGCTACTTTCTTCAACAGACTTTTGGACTATAGCTGATTGTAATGTGGAAGATGTGACTGAGGGTATGCCAAGTATTGTGGATGAGACCATGAATGACAGGCTGTTAAGACCACTCTCTGTTGAGGAGCTGAAAGAGGCCCTTTTTAGCATGCAACCTGTGAAGAGCCTGGGGCCAGATGGACTTGCATCTAGATTTTATCAGAAAAACTAGGAGCTGGTCAAAGACAATCTCTTCGATGCGGCTCGGAGCTTCTTTCAAAGTTGCCACCTTTTAAAAGAGTTCAACAGAACGAGTATTGTGTTAATCCCCAAGCACATAACCCGGAATCTATCAAGCACTTTAGACCTATTTCCTTATGTAACTTAGTGTATAAAATTATTTCTAAAGTGCTAGTTCTTAGGCTAAAGCCATATCTTAGTAGCCTAATTTCTCCTTATCAAAATGCCTTCATTTTGGGTAGGCTAGTCCATGGTAATATTGTGGTGGTTCATGAGTGTTTACATTCTTTGAAACAAAAATGTACAAGGAGTGGGAGGGGGTAGTTTGGCTTTGAAATTATATTTGTATAAAGCCTATGGCTGTGTGGAATGGGGATTTTTTTTATTAAGGTTTTAAGGAAAATGGGATTTATTGAGATGTGGTGTAGATGGATTTATGAATGCATCTCAACTGTGCAGTTTGATATCATTTTTAATGGCAATCCTATTCCCAATTTACAACCTAGAAGGGGACTAAGGCAGAGTGACCCCTTATCCCCGTACCTATTTCTTTTTGTTACTGAGGCTGTATGCAGGTTGATTCATCAGAGAAGGCTGCAAAATCAAATCCAGGGTTTCAAGACAAATGCTAGAACTCCAACAATTACACATTTGTTCTTTGCTGATCACACTTTCATTTTTGCTAAAGCTAAATTTGGAGAGATAGAAGCGTGGATGCAAACTTTCAGGCGATTTGCACATGTTTCGGGTTTGAGGATCAATTTTGACAAGTCAAGTGCAATATTTTCTCCATCAGTTTCGCAGGAACTCAAACATCACATACTACAAAAATTGGGTTGTGCGAAGCAAACTGGGGGTGAACTATACCTTGGCCTTCCGTCAACATGGGGGAAATCTAGAGTGCAAACCTTGAATTACATTGTGGAATGAATAAGGGCGAAGGCGAACAGGTGGAAAGAAAATTTATTATCTCAAGTAGGCAAGGAGGTGTTAGTTAAAGCTATTTTGCAAGCTATTCCTGCTTATGCAAAGAGTATATTTCGGCTGCCTAACGAAACAGTTCGGAAAATGGAGGATATTGTTAGAAGATTTTGGTGAAGACACAGTTTGGAGAAGAGGGCCATTCACCGAGTTGGTTGGCAAAAAATGACAAGGAGGAAAGCAACAAGAGGCTTAGGCTTGAGAGAAATAGAGCTTTTTAATCAAGCGTTACTGGCTAAGATGGCATGGAGAATTCTTAAAGAACCAGAGGCTCTTTGGGTTAGACTTCTTTGAGGGAAGTATTTTCAGGATGGGAATTTCATTTCATATAGGTTGAAGAGTGGTTCTTCTTGGGTTTCGCAAAGTATTATTTGGGGAAGGGAGGCTCTTAAGGTGGGGTTGAGGGGGAACATTGGTGAAGACGCCATGGATTTCGTCTCTCCCGGGATTCAAATTTTTTTTCTCCAAAACTAGCACGAACCATATGGATATGGGTTGCGGACTTGATGAGTGATGATGTTTGCGGCTGGAATTATGGTAAATTAAATGACGTTTTCACAAGAAGAGAAGTTGAAGAAATAGAGACAATTCCAATCACGAAGAGAAAACAAGATGCTCTAACTTGGCACTATGATAAAAGAGTATTTTCTGTGAGATCGTGTTATCATGTGCTTAAAGGGAGAATTGAACAGACTAGGAGAGGGGAAAACATATCTCAATTTGACAATACAGAGGCCGAGCTTTGGAATCACGCTTGGAACTTAAGGCTTCCACCGAAATTGAACCATTTTTTATGGAGACTGTTGCTTGAAGCTGTGGCCACTAAAGGGAATTTATTCAAAAAAGGGCTTCCAGTGGAGAAGTTTTGTCCGATCTGCAATGACAGAGAGGAATCGCCAAGTATTTGTTATTGGAGTGCCCCCATACTCGACCTGTTTGGCTCAGATGCTCTTTGACCATAGCCATGGACCCTTCAGGTTTCAGTTCCTTTAGGGACTGGCTGATTTATTTCAGAAAGGCCAGTGGAAGCCATGGAGTTAGAATCATGGAGCATTGTCTTGTATTGTGTTGGTAGATACGGAAGGTGAGAAATGAGAAGGTGTTTCAGGGTATCAAAACAGATCCCGAAAGAACATTGGCGAGAATTAATGCTCAACTTCAAGAGCTCATGGTTACATTGTGCGAGGAGAGAGAACATACTCAAACTCATGAGGAATCAAGTGTTGCAATATGGGAAAATCCATCTGAAGGTTTCATCAAAATTAATTGTGATGCAGCTTTGTCAAAACAGGGGAGTATGGCAGGGATTGTAGCAGTTGCAAGGGACCATACGGTGAGGACACTAGATGGTCTGGGAGTAAGGAGATGATCTGGGAGTATTACGGCATCAGAAGTGGAAGCAATCAGGGGAGGACTGAAGCTGGCCAAACGGAGGGGTTGACATCGTATAATTGTGGAGTTTGATAATTTGGTGGTAGTGCAAGAAGCAAACAGAGAAGAAGACAACCAAGTTTGGGAAATTTCAAGTATATTTAAGGAGATTCAAGAACTGCAAATCTCTTTTGATCATTGTCGCTTGAATTGGATTCCAAGACTTGCTAATAGGGTTGCAGATTTCTGGGCAAAGTATTACCTTGACCCTTGTAGACAAATTGATTGTATTAAGAATTCAACTCATCCTATAATGTTTTGGCTCTAACAAGAGTCTACCTGATGAATGAAATTCTTATCTTCCCCTAAAAAAAAATTTGAAATGGGGCCCTTGAATAATTATTATTGAGGAACGAGTATGGGCTAACATGTTATGATTTGTTGGAGTATTTGAAGATAAATATATATCTTATAGCCGTAACATATCGCAACAATAGCTGAACTTTGTCAATTTATTTTAGGTTACCCATTTGAGTCTTTTGCTTTCTAGTGAAATTTTGAATCTCTTTGGTAGCGCGTCCCGTAACTACGAGACCTGAAAAGGCAAGTGCATCTATCGGATTGTAATATGTGGATTTGAGTGCCGATTATTGTATTCCACAAAGACTAAGAGTACTAGTATGATGTAGGCTATATTTACTTAATAATTCAAGCAAAAATGCATCTATTTTCATTCTATAGATCATGATTTTGTGGTGAAATTCTTAGAATGTTTGTGATAATTGTAGGATGTTGAATTTGGGGAGAAATGACTGAAAAAAGATGAAAAAGGAATGCAAAATTGGCAGACTCCAAACAACCTCATGGAAAGATGAAGAAAATGAAGATTTCATGTTCCAGCAGAGTTGCACGTCCGTGCAAGCCAACTTGCACGGCCACGACACTTGCAAAGAAGGAGATTTTTGGCCTAGGGGGTGGCATAGCCGTGCAAGCCAATGTTGCACGGCCATGACGCTTTCACGGCCGTGCAACTCACAAAATGATGCCATATTCGATCCAGGGAACTTTCACGGCCGTGCAACATTGCAAATGGTGACAAAGAGATAAGAAAAAGGGGTGATGCAAGGAGCCAAACAAGTGAGGACCAAAGGCACATTCTAGAGGCATTTTGGAGAGAATTTTTAGAGGGTTTTAAGGTCACATATGGGGCTATAAATAGTCCTCTTATTAGCCATTTAAGGGCTTTTCTCTACACATTCTCTAGACTTAAAAAACATTCTCTTTGTCTTTCAATTTTTAGATAGCTTTAATTAGGGTTTGAAGTATCAAGGAAGCTTGAAGGTCTTGGGCATTCTCTCTCAAAGTGACATTGAAGAGGGGTTCTTGGCTTCCATATTTTTGCTATTTCTTCATCCTTTAGCTTGGTTACAATGTTTGATTTTAATTTCTATTTTTGCTTTATGTTAGTTATGGTAGCTTAAATCTCTTATTAGGACTTAGAGATATAGGCTATTGATGAATATTTGCTTATTAATGAATCTATATTATGTTTTATATTCAATATTTGAAGATTGATTAATGGGTCTTGTGATTTATGTTCTTAATTTGATGTTTGCCCATTGGAATTGATTTAATGGCTTGTTTTATATGATTATTGTTGAGATTGATCACCTTAATGGTAGTTTAGATAATCCTAGTTGATGGATTGAAAGATGAAGGCTATGAGAGGTCAACTTGCATTAAACTTGTATGGTTTGTGATAGAGATATACCTAGACCCATAAGGTGTTCAATGAAATTCCCCAATGGCTTAATGAACCTAGTTTAGCTAATTGAGGCCGAGAGGACCCTTTTTTATAAATGTAGGTGTGGCTTAAATGAGCTCGAGAGAGGCTTTAGTCTAGCTTGGTGGAGAGAACACTCATTCCTAAAACCCCATTCATCAATATCAAATAAGAGTCTTTAGTTGAATTCTCGATAGTCCGAATGCTTTAGTCATCAATTGTTATTCGTCTTTATTTCCAATTTCTTGCTTTATTTTGCAAAATTCCAAAAACCCAATCATGTTATTTATTTATTTTCTTTTAAGAATTAAAAAAATTTAGTACTCATTCTCTTGGATTCGATATCCTTTGAATACTTCCAAGTAAAACTACATCGATTCTAGTACGCTTGCTAGAAACCGGTCAGCATACTAACACACTACAAAATTCCTCCAACCAATCCAATTCAAACTCATTCTTGTCTAATTTGATGCATTATAAACAAATTAGGCACCATTCAAGCAAAAATTTCAAGCAAGTTGAACAAAACAAGTTATATAAACACAATTAACCCAAAGAAACAATCAATAGCCCTTCCCCCATGCTTAGTATGAACATTGTCTCAATGTTCAAAAATATAAATCTGGATCAACCTACACATTCACAAAGAACATGAGGGAAAGTTCCATTGTATCAATAAATCATAAAGTAAAAGGACAGAGTTTAGAAAGCTTCTCTATTTGTCGCTTGCTCGCCATCGCTTTGCCTTGAATGCGTGAATCCATCATTGGCATGAGACCTACAAAGGTTAGGGAAGACACAAATTTTATGCATGCTAGAGATGATGGGGTTTATAATATGTATCCATCTAAAAATAACTTCTCCAACCAGTTTTGGCAAACATGCAAAACAAAAAATAAACGTGCTTCTACACTAATTGCAATTGAAATTGAAACCTATACTACATGCAAATGTAAGATAACCATAGTTTACCGTCATTATAGACATAAGATAGTTTAACGTCATTCTGAATGTATGAAAAGGAACTATTTAAGGCTCCAAATAGTCCTACATGTGGATCACTTCAAAGATCTCAATCGCTTCTTATAAAAAAATGATTGGTTTATGATCATGCAAAATGATATCTATAGAACCGAATGAATGAACTTTAGAAATAATAAAAGGACCACACATTGAAATTTTTGGTTACAAATAAAATGTTTTTTTGGTGGAAAATAATAAACATGTTGGCCTGCAACAAACTCACCCTGCAAACAACAATCACTTTCTTTCCCTTTCGGTTTGTCATTTACTCTCTTAACCCCTTTCTTTTCTTCTCTCTCTTTTGCACTAGATTGCTCATTAAGATTTACTTCCTTTGGACACACTAGAGATTTATCCTTAGAGATCATGCGACATGTTTCTAAAGAATGCACCCTATTTTTATCATGATCAAGCAATTGTCTATGCACATTCTTAGAAACATGGAACTCTTCACATTCACTCCTCATTCTAAAGATAATACTCCCCTTAGTCAAATCAATTCACACCCCACCGGTTGCTAAAAAATGATCTCTCAAGTATGATAGGTGTGTCACAAGCATCATCCATATCTAAAACATAAAAATCAGCAGGAAATAAGAACTTACCTACTTTTACCAAGTTTTTCTCCACAACTCCAAGTGATTGCTTGATTGATCGATCCACAAGTTGGAGTTTGATGGTTGTAGATGTTAGCTCTCCAATCCCTAGCTTCTTGTAGATGGATGAGGGCATTATGTTGACCAATGCACCCAAGTCACATACAGAGTCCACATTTGACAATTTCCCAAAGGTGCATTGAATGATAAAGCTCCTCGGATCCTTGAGTTTTGGAGGGTATTTGTTCAACAATATTTCCACCATAGCATACTCCTCCAACCTCTTCTTGTTGGCCACCAGCTCTTTCAAGAACTTAGCTTAGTTAGGCAATTGGGAAATGGCCTCCAAGAAAGGAAGGTTCAATTCCAACCTTTTGAACATCTCAAGAAACTTCTCAAATTCCTTGGCTTGGGTGTGGCTCTTCAACGGTTGAGGAAATAGAATTGGGAGCACATAACGTTTCACCTCATCATTTTGGTTAGAAGGGTATTCTTTAGTTTGCACTTTTTCTCCCTCAATTTCCACACCATTGTTAGGTTTGTTCACCACAATTCCCTTCTCCTTCTTTTTCCTAGCTACCTCCCCTACACTTAGCTCTTCAAGCTCCTTACCACTTTTCAAAGTAATAGCCATGACACTTTCCTTAGGGTTCACTTGGGATGTGCTAGGCAACTTCCCATTTTCTCTATCTGAAATGGTCTTGGCTATTTGCCCCACTTTCTTCTCAAGGTTTTGGAAAGTAGATCGTTGAGCTTGAATAGCTTGATCTACCTTGGCATCTCTAGCCTCCATCTTAGACATAAGTTGCATAAACATGTCCTCCAAAGGTGGCTTTTTGTCTTGGCTTTCTTATTGGGGTGGTGGTTGGGGTTGGTTTTGTTGGAAAGGTGGTGGTTGAGGTTGATCTGTATTGGTTGGTTGGAAGGGTGATATTGGTTGATAACCGAAATGTCCATTTGGTCTAGGTTCTGAAAAATTTTGGTTGGTGGTTGGATCTATCCATGAAAAAATTGGGTGGGTTCTCCATCTCGGATTATAGGTGTTGGAATATGGGTCGTTTCTTGGTTGAACATTTAGGAATCCCTCCAAAAAATTCACTTCCTCATAACCAACTCCTCCAACACTATTCAAATCATAATGCAATTCATCATGTCACAAAACACCATAATAAGCACATTTCTCATTCACCAAGGCATTCTTTTTAAGCAACAAATTCATCTTCCTAGACAATTCATTAACCATTGAAGCTAATTTGGGACAAGTGGAAGTATTTACCTCATGCATGCTTGCTCTTCTTCCCCTAATCGCTTTTTGTTGTCAATTGCTGGCCAACATCTCATAAATGTCATACACTTGCTCGGTAGTTTTATCTCCAAAATAGCCTCCCAAAGTGGTGTCCACCAAGGTTTGGCCATGCATGGTTAGCCCATCATAGAAAAATTAGGTGATGAGAGCCAATGGAAATTGATGATGAGGACATTGAGTGAGAAGCATTTTGAAGCACTCCCAAGCTTCATGGAATGAATCTCCATCCAATTGAGAAAATGAGCATATCTTGCTTCTAAGGTCAACCATCTTTTGTGGGGAGTAGTACCTCATCATGAATTTGTCATAGACCTCCTCCCAAGTGCCTAATGGTCATTCCGGCAAATTGATCAACCAAGTCTTTGCTATATCCTTCAATGTGTATGGAAAACACCTCATTATTAGGTCATCTTCGGTTAGGCCATGTAGGGGGAAGGTTTGGATGGTGGTGTAAAACTCCCTTAGAAATGTCAAAACATCCTCTGACGGTAACCCATGGAATGATGGAAGGATGCTAAAGTGTATTGCCTTCAATTCATAGTTCCTTGCCCCATCACTCAATCTAATGCAAGATGGTGAAGCTCTAATGATCGGTCTTTGTATCTCCCTCATATTCATTCGACTCCCCATTTGGTGTCCATTACCACCTTATTACACTTGCTCAACTCTAGCATCCTCAACCCCAACTTGAGGTCTCACTATCCTTTCCATCCTTGCTCTCTTTTGATTAGCTCGATTTACCCTCAAAACTCTTTCAATTTTGGGAATCAAAGGAATAACCTCTTGATTTTCCAAACTCCTAGTGCGTCTCAAAATCATAAATACATGCAAATGCAAAAGAATCAAACAAATAAGTAAATAAAAAAATAAAAAATGACCAAAAAAATACGCCGCTCCTCGGCAACGGCGCCAAAAACTTGACCAGCTTCTAGCAAGCGCACTGGAATCGATGTAGTTTTACCAAGGAGTATTCCAAGGGTTATCGAACCCAAGGGAACGGGTACTAATTATGGTCAAATAAGAAAGCAAAATCAACTAAAAACATCGAGTTATTTTTGGTGTTTTGGAAATAAAAACAAGCAATAAAGTAAAATGCAAGTTCACAATACTAGGAAAACGTTAGGGCTTTCAAGATAAAACCAAGGATCTAGTTGCCTAATGAATGAAATTGGGTTTAAAAAAACGGGTGTGAGTGTTCTGTCCACATAAATCACCCAAGGCTTCTCTCAAGGTCACTTAAGTAATGTCTACACTTCCTAGGTGGGTCCTTTCGGCCTCACTTAGCCAAATTAGGCCCATTAGGATCATAGAGGAATTTCATCGAACACCTTGTATGAATAGGTATATCTCTATCCTAAAACCATACAAGTTATATGCAAGAGACCTAACAAAAGCTTCTTCTTTCGATTCATCACTTGTACTTGTTAAAAACAACATTGTGGTAGCTAAGGACAACATTATTCAATCAATAGCAAATCATACAATCATCACCATTAATAGATTTAACAATTAAAACATCAAAACAATAGATATAACATTAAAATCACAAAACGTATAACATAAATCATTCACTAAAGCAACTTCAATCCAAGGTTTACATCTCTACACCCTAACAATAAATCTAAGCGAGCATATTTACAAAGCTAAGCATAGAACAAGAAAGATAAAATCTAAACATGATTCTAAACAAAGAAAAAGGAAATAAAAAGGGAAGAATAAAGCTTGTCTCAATGGATGATGGAAGCCTCTCCAATTCTCTTCTCTCTCTCCTCTTCAATGCCTTGAATCTTCATTGGAAATTGATATAGAATGATTCTCTTCTTTAACGTGCAAAATCCAAGGTTCTAAAAAATGGGATTTAAGAGAGGTATTTATAGTCCCTTTGGTCCCCCAAAATCCATAGCAAAAGTTTCCCAAAAATTCCCTTAAGTGTGCCTTTAGTCCCCATAAATTTGGTTGCATTTCAGCACTTTTTCTCTCATGTAGCATTGCATGGCCGTGCAACATTTCTGTCTCAAAATGGTGCCCAATTTGGAAAGGTGTAAGACGTTTTCGTGTCTTGTGTCCTTGTAATAGGATACGGTCGTGTCTTGTTCCTTTGCTTCCTTTCTTCGGGATTTTGCTTGCCACGCCCGTGTCTTGCAACCACCACGGCCATGTGACCTCTTTTGTGCACTTTTTCTTGAATTTCTTCATCCTTTCTTGAGGTTTTTTAGGACCTTTCCATTTTGCATCCTTTTTGCATCTTATTCCACTCATTTCTCCCCAAATTCAACATCCTACAATTATCACAAACATTATAAGAATTTAGCTAGAAATTCAACATTTAAAGGATCAAAATAGATAAATTATTGCTTGAATTAATATGTAAATTTAGCATACATCATTTACACTTATATTTGCATGTGGAATTTTTGAAAGGTTTTCAAAACGATTTTTGTGATGCTCGGAGGCGCTCTAAAGTGTTATCCCTTATTGGGTTCTTACCCCCTTCCTTTTTCCTATTTATTTTTACTTCATCTTTCAGGTGTTCTTGATAGCGATTATTCGAAGTGCTCAGTGAGGCGTCCTTGTCAGTAATGAGTGCCCTATTGTTCGGGCTTGAGTTTTTGTTCTGTTAGATGCTCCACACCGGGTAGTGGGTTGTGTATTTATATATGATAATATATTGGTTAAATTGTTTTTAATTATAACTAGTTATTCAGTGTTTTGATAACATGACTATATTTTGTTGTGGTGCGAGAATGTTATTTCTAAAATTGTTTATATGTTAAAATGTTTTAACATTACTAATAAGATTGCTAATAATATTATTTGGGTATATGTTTTGTTTTCCGATGCTTGTTCGAGATGGGCATGACTTTCTCAGACGGTTCGTCTCATACACCGGTCATGGTCCAGAAACGGGTCGTGATAGTCCTAAACACAAATTGAATTAATTTAATTATGAACGGTCAGGATTTATTTTTTAAAGTTAGTAATCAATCCTGACCATAGACCGTACAACAACACAAAAAAATTCCCGTACCATCGTCGATCACAATCTAATACTCCTTTGTATTGCCAATCAGAGCTACCTTGAAATGAGTTAGTGGTACTATTCAAGCGGTAAGCTTAAGAGTTGCATGAAGTATTTGTTTGAATTATAAAACTACGTTGAGATCACCTTCTTTATCTGATTACTTTATCTTCTCATTCAAAACATGTTTTTTTGTCAATAAGTATATTGAGTATTTTCTAGAACATGTGCCTTTATAACTCACTCGGGTTGCCTTTATAAGGCTTAGTGATTCTATATAATTTTTGAGTTAATTGAGCTGAGCCTCAACCTTCATCATTTTTTCGCTTAACAGGCTTGTCACTTAAGTGTAATACATCTTCCGTTTCCGACCTAATTTCTATAACATTCTGACTTGTCTTGATTTTTTTTGTTCAATCTCAATTCTGTCTTTTGGTGTTTGATGTTTTGATTACGTGTTATGGATGTGTAATGGTATTACTCTTGTGAGGTTGAGAGTTGTCAAGCCTCAGAAATGGTCTGACGTGTGTCCGTAAGCTAGTAAAAAACAAGGAAAATGAAAACAGAAGCCTAACATACGTTAGAAAAATTCTAACGCATGTAAGGTTTCCTTATGTACTTAAGAATTGAACTTACGTACGTAAGGCACTATTTTTGCCTACATATGTCTTTTCCTTTGTTGACGTACATAAGCTTGGTTTCTGCAATATTCACGTACTTGAGCTTTACAATGACGTACGTGAGGTCGGGTCTGATGCCTCTGGATGCAATTTTTTACTCCGATAACGTACGTTAGATGCTTGGTGATGTATATGAGGGTCCCCTAACATACGTGAGCTTAAGAATAACGTATGTGCGCCTTGTTCAGACAGTTTAAAAACCCCAAGCTCGACCCATTCATTTGTCACTCTCATTTCTCACACTCTCTCACTCTTTGCTTGTTTCTCTCTGCCACTCATTATTTTGCCAACATTACTAATCATCTCTGGAGATAAGATTACTAATATTTCCTTGTTTTTTATTCATCTTTCATGCTGTAAATTTGTGTGTTTGTTCTTGGCCTAATTGAATTAGGGTTTCAATTTTTGAATGATTTTTGATGATATGATGTTAGAAGATTCTAGAATAGGTTAGATGGGATTTGAATGAACATGATTCAAGCCTTGAATCATGTGATTTGATGAGTTTTTAGTGGAACTAGGGTTAGGTTTGGACAAATTTCTTGGAATTTGGAGATGTTCTTGCCAAACCAATTGTAGATTCATGTTCCTGAAGTTGAGATTGACCAATGTGGATGTTTAGATTCTATTTTCATCGATTGAATCAAAAGTTGGACTATTTGTGTAATTTTTCATTTGGGGACCAAACATGATATTTTTCATTTAGGGACCAAAATAGAATTTGGTATATATATTTGAGAATTTATTTGAATATTTTGATACATGGGGACTTAAGAATTTGGAATATTTTTGGGACTAGTTTGTAGTTTTCCAAAAGTTCAATGACCAAAGTGTAATTTTACATCGAGGTATAATTTGGGTTATAATGTTAGAATTTGGTCCGAAATGGGTTTTGTGCGCTCTCTAGGGTCCCAGACTGCATTTGCATGATTATTCATTTTAGTATACCACAGTACTGCATTTTGAATTATTTTTGATACGTGTGTTTCCGATATGTTTGTTTCAGCTTCTTCCTCTTGTTAGCAAGACCAACCATTCACCGGTGGATCGTGATTGGGATAATTTGGCTCAGTGTCCAGGTGAGTAGATGACAACTTCAAACACATAGATTGTGTCTTGAAACCCTATGTGTTTTTGTTGTGTTTGCTATAATTCTAAAATTGAATTAATTAAGGATTGACCTAATTAATATTTTGATTATGTGACCTTTTATAATCAGTACTCTGTTTTTTAAATCAAATATATATATATATATTGCATGACTGATGGTTTTCGATATAATATTTTTTTTAAATATACTTGATATGGGGAACCTGTGCTACGTAAGGTAAACGTAGTGTAATTGTACACCAATGCGCAATCAAGGCCCAGCTACCAAGGATGATGGTAGTCGTGTGTTCCGGCCTAACACATGATTTATCTTCATTAGTGGCGGAGACCACAATCATCATTGTTATTGGTGATGTATGCACATATCATATATACTATGTTTTTATTACTGATATTGTTATAATTATTATGCTTGCAAGCATGTGTTTGCTTTGGTTGTAAGCATTTTTGAAATGATTTTCAAAAGGCTACTATCTATATAGCGTGTATACATATGTATACTTATCTATATGTGTATGTGGTATTTTTGAACTGTTTTGAAAATTGTGTACATCAAGCTCGAAGCCGCTCTAGAGTGTTATCCCTCAATGGATTCTTACCTTCCTTCTATTTCCTTGTTTATCTTTACTGAATCTATAGGTGGGCAATTTTTGGCTTCGACAACTACATCACATCTTGGATCTCAGTGAGGCGTCTTAGTGGTTAGTGATGCCCTTTTGGCGAGCTCCTCTGTTTCTAGTATAGAGTTCCACACTGGGATGCTATAGGGTTACTGGGTTGACATTTTGTATTTTGTTACACTTATACCAATTTTACTCACTGATATTATTTTGGTATATTTACCTAAATATACCAAAATTATATAAACCTGTTCTATATTACATATGGCTTTCGATAACAAATGTTTTAATAAACGTTTGATAAATGAATAATTAGGGTAGTATTTCTGATCTTTGAGGTTTGCACGAGATGGTCTGGGCTTTCCTAGACGGTTTGCTTCATACAACGATCATGCTCTAGAAACGGGTTGAGACAAAGGTGGTATCAGAGCCTAGGTTTCTATAAGTCTGGGTTGATAGTGGAGCATAGGTATTTTGATTGAGTCAGTCTGATTTGCCTCCTGATTTGCCTATTTATACCCTTTTGACTTTGTTTCGGTATTGTGGCAATCATTTGCATTTTGGCATGCATACGTGATTCGTTGTCTGTTGTCTGATATTTTTGTGGATATGGCTCAACATTATGAGTCACCAATGTTGTCTAATACATCTATATCCTTGAACCCTTAAATGTTTCGATTGGTTTGGTGTTATGATTATGTATGTTATGTTAGGCTTTGCCAGATACTCTGAGTTGATAGCATATTTTTTTAGGAGCCTTGCTAGATGTTCCATATCTTGACAGGTGAGATCTCAGGTAATTTAGTGGAAAAATAATTTGCTGATATATTTTTTGAGAATAGATGATTTAATTAGCAGTAATGAGAATAGTGGTTCTTTAAAGTGGATGCCACCAGTTGGGCATTGGATTGTTATTGTCTGTATTGGTGACAACCCATATTTGGAGAATTTAAGGAATAGGAGAGAGGCATTGATTTGATAAGTAAATGGGGGCTTAGCGATATTGAAAAGTATTGAACGTTTTGAGAAACTAGTGGATAAGTTTGGTGATGATTGATGACAGATATTTGATGCTTCAGAGCATTGAGTTTGATTGAGTTGGTTTGAGGGTTGTGGTACCTTTTGTTTGGTTTAGAGTATATCCCATTTAAACTTATATAAGGAATATTGATTATTAGAGTGTTGGGGGCAATCGATTTGTAAAGAAATGGATTTCAGAGAGAGAGAGATATTGGTTTGTTAGTTTGCAAGAATTTTCGGTTTATGATAAATGAAGGTTGATGTTAGGTGTACTAGGGGAGTGGTTTAAGGTTGAGTGACCTTTAAACTGCAATTCATTTTATAATCGCATAGATTTACGAGTTTGAACTTATTCATATGTTATGAGTACTTCAACTATTTAAAGTATGAATTTATCTTGTGGTTTTCGTGCAAATGCTTTTTTGAATATTTAAAATTTCCTTTCCATACATAGTTTTTTTTTCCGATTCATTTAGCATCATTATTTTTCAAAATGGTATTGGGTTAAAAAGATAAATATTGTTGTTTATGCACTTTATAAATTAAAGTGAAAAGAGAATTTCCGGATGAGTTTTAGAAAATGTGATTTGAAACAATTAT
>CAODLS010567432.1:0-10626 GCA_948243855.1 Flueggea neowawraea | reverse complement strand
CCATGAATATGATAATGTCTTTCAAGGATGATAAATTATTATGTTTCAAACTATAAGCCCACTATTCTGCTCTCACGATTTTTTTTTTATTTTCATTCATTTACATGATGTTCTCCAGGAGGGTTTTGCCTTTGCTCACTGTACCGAGTGCAGGGCCTCGTTTGTATTACGTGCAAATGTCCCCCCTGATAGATGGTGGCTGAGATTGAAGTTTCAGTTCCTTGTTGTCAGAGATCATGCTTTCATTTTTATAGTTGTTCAGCTGGTATAGTTGTTAATTTATTGGTTTGGTAATCTGGTCTCAATATTTAGCTGTCATTTAATGGAATATGCCATTCGATGTGATTAATGATTTCCAAGTGTCGTGTAAAAGTGTGGAATAGATATTAAAATTCAAAAATTTGAGCTATGAACAGAATATATTATCCACCGTGATTAAATTTATTTTCAAGTGTCATGCAGCACAGTGGAAAAGATATTAAATTTAAAATTTTGAGCTGCCAATGGTCTTCTCCTACGTGGGCAGATGTTCTGTCTAAGTTTATTGGTTTTTTATTCTTGGATACCTTTCCCCTAAAGTAGTTCAGTTTCCTGTGGTATATACTTAATTTGCAAAATTTACAACTTATGGAAACCATCTGCTGTGTTTGAAAACATATGGGGTAACCTAATATGCATATATATGGATGTCTTTGAGATGAATTTCTTAGATATTAGAGTATACTGTTGTTTACAAATTCTTCTTTTCATTAGTCAGTAGTTGTTTCTCTGTCCCCCTGTTAATTGGTTAAAGTTCTGTTTGGTACAGATTGTTGCCCTTTTAGGTGTACTGGTATACAAATTTTATGGCGAGGAACTAAGGGAAATGTTCGGCTATGAAGAACATCCTTATGGATTTTATACTATGGCTGGTACGCGCGGTCTTGTTTGTGACACAAACATCTGACAGAGAGTTTTATCCTGTCCATTTTATGTTGTTTCGGCATTGTATTAATGTAGTTCTTTTGCCGTAAACTATTTGTAACAGAGTTAATGCACAATGTTTTTATTCATTTTGGAATCATTAAGTATACATTAAAATAATTTGCTAAGGTATGATTTCCTTAAATAATTATGTTTATGGCCCCTGCTTGTGAACCGACTAAGTATCATAGTTTCATTATAGACTGTAAACTTCGATGGATATTTCTCAATATAAGATAATTATATTCGGTATTGGACCAATGCTTGATATCAAGGTAATCATCAATTAAAAATTTTCAGATTTCTGCATTCTCAAGTTAATGATGCGCCATCAATTGTAACTTGGCCATTTTCACAAAATTTTCCGAAAGCTATGTATTTCTAGAAGTTTAGGTGTTGAAGTGGTGGAAATTTGATATAATGAAGATTGTGCATGCATTTTCATGCATCTTCGCATTTATAATGTCTATGATTTTAGCATATGTCATGTGTTAAAATTACTTAATGTTTTTAGCATATTCCATGCGTTAAAAATTATTTATTATACATTTTTTTCCCTGACTGCAGTTTTAGCTATTGTTTTGGTGGGTTTGCTTTATGGTTTCTTCATTGCCATAATTTGTGGACAGCGGATAAATGAACGGCACTACCATGTTCTTGCCAAACAAGAATTAACTAAGGTCTGTCTTTCCATCCTTTATATATTGCAGCTTGACAATTTTGTTCATTGCAGAGCTGGTGTAAAGGAAATTAAAGTTCGAACTTCCATTGAAGGAAAATGTCTGTAGCCTAAGAAAGTTTTTAACTTTAACATTGCTATCCGGCTATCCCTCTTGGGTTGTATTTAAGGAAAAAAAAAAAATTTGTTGCACCATGTTTCCTATTAGTTGGTGGATCTTAAGAATTGAGGAAACATTGGAGTAATTAGTTTCAACCTTCACCATATTGAATTATTATCAAAATCATCTTTCGGTCTGCAAAGAGTAAAACATATACCAGAGTTGGGGTAGCACTTTCTTTCGATTATTTCATTATAATGTATAGAACAAAGTTTTTTTTTAAATAGGACTGCCATTTTACTAGAAATATTAGCTGTTCTCTTTTAGGGCCAATTATGTAGTGGTGTTGGTCATTTGAAAATCAATCTTTATAACTGGCTATTAGTTGTCTACATTATTGTGTTTGTGCTGTAAATATGTGCTGCCTTACCTGCTTTCAATTTTCTGAACACTTGAGATACATTGATCACAAAGCATCATCATTTAAAAATGCATAATATCAGGAATATGTGGTGGAAGACCGAGAAGCTAGTAAGGACGTCCCCGAACTTGAGCCCAGCCATGTCACAGAGCTGAGAATGTTGGGTCTTTATTGACTTCGGTATTCTCACCAGGTATGTGTTTCACCAAGTAGATATGCCTCTCTCTCTCTCTCTCTAAAGAGGTACATATACATATATGTGCACAAAATATAATTATAAATAGAGAGGGAACCATTGGTTGACAGTCTTGTGGCTAATGTGAATCATATGTTTTGTGGAATTTCTGGTATCGGTATGTTGCAGAGATCAAAGTGACATGAAAAATGGGAAATATGAGAAATTTCAAAATCTTAATCAGTAAAGACGCATGCAACTCTAAAATGTGCTTCAAGCATGAATATACATGCCAAAGACACTGTTCGAGTGTTCTTGCCCAAGCCCTCCTAATTTTCATGCAGAAACAGGAACTGAGTTCTTGCAATCTATTATTGATTATTCTTTGCTAGAGCAAAAACCTCAACTTTCTCTACATTTGTTTTTTCAGATCTTGCTTTCTGTTGTGGTTATCGTTTTTATTTATTGCGAATCTGCGCATCTCTGGAACTGTTATTATGGAATCTGCACAATACTCTCGAAATATTGTTCCTTTGTTGCTGATATAAATCTGGAGATGGCAGCTTGGCACCAAGCACGGTGATCAGATTTTCTGCTTGCTGTATATTGGCAAATGAAACAGACGGTTGGTCAAGCTGCACAGCCACAAGTAATTCAGATTGTATTGTGAATTCCTGCACATGTATTTTTCAATCATCTTTGTTTAATTAGACACGGGCTTCATATAGATTCTGATGGAATTAATTTGTTGATTCACGAGTAACACGTTCATACCTTCTGTTTACAAGTGTTGAACTATTGAATACAGATGATAGATAATGAAGATGAAAGAAACTTCAAAATGTTGCATTTTGTTGGCTGTAAGTGAATCAATACACAGTGAAATGTTCGTTTCTTCCTTCTTGTTTGACTTGCTCCTCGAAACTATGTTTTGCTGGTTATCAGTAAAAACAATGCATAGTAAAATGTTTGCATTTTGTTGGTTATAATTTGTGACAGCTTGCCCGTAAAATGTTGTTCGCCTTGGTCTCGCTTTGTCTAGTTGATGCCATACTGCAGAGTGCAGGGGGTGTTTAGCGATGTACTATTGTTTTTTCATTATACATTTTATTAAATCACGAGACCAAATTTTCGAAATTAGCACTTTTCAAATTTCAATATATCAAAAACAAGTGAAAACGACGGTAGAACAATAGAGAGTAAGCAGTTAATTGAAGATTTAGCAGATTTTGTATATTCATTTATTTGAGAGCTTCTCAGCTTGGCTCAAATCTATGGTTTATAGTTGATGTGTGATTATTCATACTGCAGAAGCTAAGTTAGAGCTGCAAACCCTATACTTCCCGATAAATAGATTCGAATGACGCAAGTTGTCCAACAAAGAATCACTTAAGATTCTGCTCATTAAAATGACCAACGAAACAGAGTCAGAACATCTCAGGGGAAAAAATGTCAGCATTTACATCATCACAACTTAAGCAAGATAACTTAGTCCCGTGTTTCAATTGAAAATTTGACAAATACAACCGGAGGATGCAGGAAGCATTACTATTAACCATGAAAGCATATATACACGTACAAAAAGAGATATGAACTACAAAAACAAAAATAGATATTCATACTAGAACGCTGCAGAAAACTGAAACGTAACTTGCATGAATGTTATTGACTTCATACATTCTCCGAGTGAAACAGTTCTCCGTGCGGTTACTTGTTCGGGATAAGTTATTGTTTCACCTGGTTGCATCCGAACTCCCAACTTATACAGATAGCCATTCACTTGATTAGTGCTCCATGTCTATCGATCCTTGCTTCTAAAAATTTACAAGTTTGGACAAGCCTGCAGATTGCAATAAGCAGTTTAATTAAAGAGAGGAAAAATGTACAGAAAACATGAATGTTCTTACACCAATTTGCCACATACAGCAGCTTGTTAAGATGAAAAATATTAAAAAAATAACTACTAAATTTATTTTCACTAGAAACCGTGAATGTCATCCATAAAAAGCTTGTGATTCTGAATTACTAACAGATTCTATACTCGCAAAGGTATGCACCATCAACAAGTCACCACGTACATTTTCTAGCATAGTAACATCTCTACGCTGTTTTGGTGAGGGCAGAATACGTGAGATATACAGTACACCAAGCAGTATCATTCATACAGGTCCTAATGTAGGTATACATGTCAACCAATCAAAGCAAATTGCCACAGCATAAGCAAAAAGATGCTACGTACCCAGATGCTAGGACTTTTATGTAGATACAAGTTAGCCTTCCTCATCTTCAGATTTAGAGGGATTACTGGAAGGACTCTCCTCTTCCATGTTAACCAATGTTACTTTCACCTCTACTGGATGTGGCGGTGCACCTGCAATACAGCGAGAGAGAAATATGAAATTAACAACACAACCACCGAAACAGTACACACAACTAACTGGAAAAATCAAAAGATATAATGGAATCCCCACATGAACAATATGAACATTACAAACAACAACCATTTTCGTGAAATCAAGTTGGCTAATCTACATACACTTGTTCCAACTAACATCAATTACTAAAAAATCTTCCACAGCTTGCAAAACACAAGGGATAACCACAGGTTCCTGGCTTTACACAAAAGCCAATAACAAACAATTACATTCTCATATAGCAATCATCTACATTTAACTATGCTAAAGTCACCAACAAAACTAAGCAAAAAGTCCAGATTAAGAAAAAGAGAAACAACCATATAAAATTCAAAAACTTCAAGCCAAACCAAAGAACTAACCGACAATTAAAGAACAAAATTTCGTACGCATACCCATCCACAATAAAAACCAAGTGCATAAAAATTCAATCTTGCCACAAATTACTCACAACCACAAATTCATAAATAACCAAAATTCTCTATACCCAGCTCGTAATTACCCACAGCAAACGACCAAAAATATAAACAAAAGGCTTCAATTTTGCAGAAACCGACAACAACCCACAAAATTAAAACCAAAACCGACATAAAAAAACACGAAATTGATTGATTGATCAAGGCAGTACCTTTAACAAAATAATCGGAAGAAGGCCAGCCTCTGACAGTGGTGGTAGAAAGCGTCTCCTCATCGGTCAAAGGGTTGGCGAGCTTCTCGACGAGCTGGGCAATGCCACCTGAGGCCGATCTGGAAGGCGGGACCCAGTAGGAGGAACCAGGGATGAAAGGAAACCAATCGGGAGCAGATCGGCGGACGATGATGCGGTGGATGGCGTCCTCGAGCGTGCGGAGGAGAGGGTCGGTGGTGGATTCGCCGGCGAGGTCGTTGTGGCTGGGATTCGAAGAGGAGAGGGTGGATTGATTTCGAAGGAAGAAGAGACGAGAAGACGACGACAACGACAACGTTTTGGAGGAAAGGTAGGATTTTGAGAAGGAAAGGGTGAGAGAACGTGCCATTGGTGGGGTGGATTGGGGTGGGTCTGGAGAGTGTAGAAATAAAGAGAGAAATCGGTGGGTGGAGATGGAGGTGTATATATATACACTTCTTTGTTTGTGAATAAACCAGCAACAGGAGTCAATTATATGTTAACAAAAAAAAGGAAATAAAAGCTTTTTTATATTATAAAAAATACAGATAATACTTGTAAATTGCATTTTTTTTTAATTGAATCACTTAATATTCCAAATTTAAGCACCTTTTTTTTTCTTTTGCATATTATGTTTTCTTTTGGATAAATATGCATATTTTTACATTTTTGTCCTTTAAATGAATTGGTATTCTGTGAGAGAGAGTTTAGTATCATTTCACTACAATTTTAATAGTAAATCCTTGACCTTTTAATGTATCATAACTATCTTTAACAAACTTTGATTATATATTTACCAATGAGTTATCAATTTTACTATTAAAATCCTGAGAATTAAATTTTAAATAAGAGTAAATAGAAATGATTTATAAAATATCTAAGTATATTTAGTTTGAAAAATTATTTCAATTATTGTTTCAAAAATAATTATGTGATGGAAAAGTGAAATATTTCTCAAGTGCTTGAATAATTAACCTTCAAATTAACATAAATAAAAGCTCTCATTTTCTGTACCTTAATTTTGTACAAACAATTAATAAATGTGAAAGTAAGAAAGACAATTTTTTCATCTTAACTCAAGATAATTTATTAAATTTTTGTTGACTAATTTATAAAACTATTTTCTAAAAAATGCATTAAAATAAGGTAGTTTTGTGAATTCATGCAAGTTAAGATGTGCTGAGTCGAGAGACTACGTATTCCTCGCAAAGAAATAAAGAAAGAGAGGAAGAAAAGCACAAGTAGGTGAGAGGGGTGGAGGGTGGTACAGAGTAGAGGTGTAAACATTGAACTGAAATCAAGGACTCGGATCAGAATCAAATTGGTCAAAATTGGAATAGTAAATTGTATAGTAAAAATTGTCGGTTCACGGTTTGATTTCGGTTCAAGAGTGTTGAGAACCGTGGAGCCGTCGATTCCAGCCTAAACAATAATTTTAACTTAAACCAGTTGTTTAAAACTTTCCAAAATTAGTATTTTAATTAAAACTAGTGGTTCAACATTCCAAAATCATATTTTAACTTCCTAAATCAGCGGTTTTAACCCTTTTAGGCCATCATTTTTAACCAAAATCAGTGATTTAACATTTATAACCTCGGTTTTAACATTAGTTAAAAAAATTAAAAAAAATTCAAACCAAACTGAACCAGAATCAAAATCGCAGGTCGAATCGTTATAAACCGAAACCTAACCGCCCAAAACCTCAAGTGGCGGTTTGGTTCCGGATCCCTGGTTCCAGTAATCGAAACCGTCATTTCATGAACCGGCAACACATCTGGTAGAGAGCAGCATGTGGAAGGCCAAGAAACGTGGAGAGGAAGGCAGACTCGAAAACGTGGAGAAAGTTTTATTGGAGTTAATTATGTCAAATGTTTCAAATGAATTAGATTTTGACAAAAAGACAAACATAATTTTAATTTTGACAAATAAAAAATACTTAAACTTATTTTGAAAAATACCAGATTGAGGTTTTTGGAGACTTTTAAAAATATTTGGATATGTTTAAACTTATTTTTGAAAAATATCAGATGAAGATTGTTTGAGACATTTGGAGACCAATACTTTTGAGAATTGTTGAAAATTTTTGGAGACATTTGGAGACTTTAAATCCGGCATTTTTAAAAGAGGTTTAAAACGTATTTCTACTCCTTAAAATTTGTTTAGACTGGACTTAAACATTAATTTTTTAATTTTATTTTAGAGTAATTATGTGATTTTTCCGTTCGGCTGCCATATTCGCGGCTCACACTCTTCGAGGCAATTTGTTTGGAGTTTGTTATTTGTTGATTATTCGGCCTAAAAAGGATTGGGCTTGGCTGATACTCTTTTGCTTTCACTCCTAAACTGAAGCCCAAAATATTTCCTCGCGGTTTGATTTTTAGACGTCCAATTAATAAATTAGCTTTTGTGTTTAACTTTGGTTTAACAAGCTTAGGTGCAACTCGAATTCCACTCGTCACAAATTTGTTTTGATTTTGACTCGAATATGACCTGAGTTTGATTTATTTCAAGTTCAAATTATGTTTGTCAATATTTGTTTGTAGCTCATTCAACTAACAAGCAAGTAAAATTTAAGACAATTTATCTACATATTCAATTAAAGTCACATATACATCGCCCACAAGTCTCCTAATCATAACCTAGTTCGTGATTTTTATGGTTCAACTTTGTAAGAGTTCAAATTTGAGACATTTATACATCAGGTTTCAAAAATTGTTTACATTTGGCATGTTCATATATCAAACTGAACACTAATGAACTTTTATCAAGCAAAATATTGAGTCGTTTAGGTCATTAACACTTTTATTAGAGACGATCTCAAATTCTCAACACCATTAAACTATTAATATATTGGTGAAAACGCGCCTTCTTCTTTTAAGGAAAAACATAACCATATAGCTTTTATGAACAAACAACGCAAATTGGGACAAAATCTAAACAAATGGATGGTAGGGTTGGTAACAAACTATAGGGGAGGGGTGTCAAAGGTGATAAAACCTGGCTTACTTTTTACTTACGACAGACCTCAAAAGCTTTGGAAGTGCCCCCATAAGCAACATTAGCCAAATTAATACAGAAATCATTTATTTTATGAAGGGAATCAAGCAAAACTTTCTTCCAGTTTTGCCACTTATACTCTATATTTCTTGCCTGTGTTTTTTTTTTAGTAATACATGTTGATGTAATATATTTCTAAAATTAATTGAGAAGGTCAAAGGCAGTTCCTTCAATGATAAAAGGTTCATGTCCTAATTAAAATCTTTTTGAAAGCTCATATTAGTTCAGGAAAAAGATTTATCCAATGAAAGATAGAGTTGACTTCTTAGTCAAAATTATTGAAAAAATAAAAATAAATTCTTTTTTCATAGAAGAAAATTAGAATAAATTCTATTTTTTTTCCTATAGGAAAAAAGACAAATAGGGAACCTTGCCAACTCATAAGATTTATAATCAAAGAAATAATTAAAGAGAAGAATTTCTTATCAAACTAATCATCAACAAAATTATCGCCTTCCAATTTTATATGCATTGCATAGTAGTTAATTATTAGATACTCAAGATTGGTAGAAATACTTTTTTCATCAAATTGTAATTTTTATAAAAAAAAGAGCATCCGTAATTTACAATTTAAAAGAGGGGTTACAACTTTGTAATTTTATCAAATCTAGACTCATTTACATAAATCTGAATTTTCACATATATTGAAAAAATATTTACATTTTAGAAAATATCTTCTTCATCTAGCTGCAAGCGTTTATTGTTTTATTTTTTACTTTATGGTCAACACATTTCTCAATTTATTTTTAATTTCTCAAAACTAATTTTTAGCTACGGTCTAAAATTAATTTCTTTTTTTTTCAGATTATAAGAAACGTAAGTATTTATTAAGAATATCAAGACATAAATAATCTGATGGTTACTTAATAATTTTTTTCCTTTTTTTCCCTGACGTGAACAATAATTAAGTTAATTAATTATTCTCAATTAGGAAAAATTTATAAAAAAGTCCAACACAAAATCAACGGCAAGGATAGTTCCGGCATTTCACAGCTGGATAGTCACCACCACTGGTTTTAACTTTTCTACCATTTTGCTTCAACCCCCTCCCAGCTCACACTTAGTCACACCAACACCACCACACTAGAGAGAGAGAGAGAGAGAGAGAGAGAGAGAGAGAGAGAGAGATTTGTTTTCAGCGACATTATTAATAAAGATTCATTTTTACTCAATCTGTGAAACTTTCTCTCTCTTACTTTTATGGGTTGTTTTTTCTTTTGTTATTTCCTATAATAATCTCTTATTGCAGGTAGAGACAAACTACCAGTTGTTGCGGCTTCTTCAAGAGAGAGAAAACACCAAAGACAACATCTTTTAGAGAGAGAAAGCCTGTTTTTGTGCTGTGTGTGTGCGATTGTGACTGCTTTGAAGATGGGATCTCATTCTCAGACTGCTTGTACTGCTACTTCTGTTACTTCTCCCCCTCAAACTAGTGTTTTTGATTCAAAGCCACATTTCATTTCTCACTGATTTTGTGTTCAGGTATATATATCAACCAAACTCATATCTTTTTTTATTTATTTTTGGTAATTGTCCATTTTTTGTTTTCAACTCTATTTGAACTTTCTGTGTTTGATTCCTTGGATTCCTTTTAATTAGATCCTTGTTCAGGTCTTCATTTGTTCAAAATGTTCATATGGGTATTTCTTCTTTTTGTGATTTGAGTTATGGAGTTCTCTTTTTTTGTATATGATGATGTTGTGTTGGAGTGTGCGTCTGTATTGGTTTGAGGTTACAACGTGGTGACTGTGATGCGCTTTTTTTAGTATGTTTTGATGCTGATTGAATCCGAAAATAAGCGAAGAATTTAAATACGTATTGTAGATTTGTCTTTGCCTAAGTATTTGGAATTGAACGAAAGAGTCCACTGATTTTATACTGAAGTTTGAATTACTGAACTTCGGCTTCTTTATGGATCCTGCACAATCAATTTGAGAACTTGAAGTTCTTGTCTTTTCATCTGCTCTCAGGAGTAAACTGATCTGGAAAATCTGGGATTTTAGTTTAGCATTTTTTTTCCTTCTTTTTGCGAGCAATATAGGAAGGGGTGTAGTTGTACTTGGTCTCGTTTTCTAAAGTTTGATTTAGATGGTCTTTGAGGTAATTGCCGTTGGGAGTTTGTTATTTTCAGTATACTTTATGCTTATTCTCAGAATTTGAACCCTCTGATT
>CAODLS010567247.1:0-11924 GCA_948243855.1 Flueggea neowawraea | reverse complement strand
AAATGTGGGGTAGCCTCCTAAGCTTCTTGTGGAACCCAATAGAAGAAGGTTCTCTCTGGTTGTGGTTGTTGTTGATGTAGTACTGAATCGTGATGTTTCTTTTCTTGGGCAAAGGGTGCACCTTCATGGTTTCTTGATTTCGGTGGTCTAGAAAGCAATAGACGGAGAGAGATTGGGCAAGAATTAATAGAAGAACGAAAGATGCCCTGACGATAAAAGACGAGAAATTTTGGGTTGGGATTCGAATCAAAATCTTGGAATGATCGTGGGTGTGGGGTGAGAAAAAAAAATGATGATCATATAAAAACGAAATCTTTCTTCACTTTCTTGATTTTCTTGATTCTGAGAAGTAAAGAGAAACCCTAGGCCCATATAAACGATGAAGACACGTTCTAAGAGAGAGTGGTGTGAGAGAGAGGAGAGAGAGACGACGCTATATCTTGTGAGAGTTAAATATTATTACAAATAAAAAATTAATAATATTATCAAAGTATGTATGTGTAGGAAAGAGAAAAGGTGTTTAAAAAGGACAGTAGGATTTGTGAGATATGGGACGAAAATGAAAACTCATCGTTTTGGGTGTTGTGGTGTGCAGATTGGAAATGGAGAATCCTGATAAAAAGAGATTGCAATTCTGTGACTTGTGATTGCCCTCTCTTTTTTTCCAAATTACTTGAAAGGAAATTTCTCCTTACTCGGCAAAAGAAAACAACGACGTGGCTCTAAGCACCACTTGGGTCGTTCGTTCAGGACTTTCACCGAAAGAACTAATATTGGATAGTTGGTCCAAACTATGCAAAGCGTGCTGGTTCTCTGAAATTTACATTCTGTCTATATTATGTGATTCTTGGTTTCCTCCTAAAATACAAGAAATTTACATGCAAGATTCGCCATGGCATGACACACAACAATCTAAGTGCAAAAGAAAATAATGTAGTCATACAGCAAGACAGTTATTAAACGAAAATACTAGGTAATTGTGAACACTGCTCTCGACTGATGAGTCCGAATTTTGACTAGAAATAATGTGACAAGCATAAGATTCACATCAAATAACTAATGATGCAAACAAAAGAAAAGGAAATACTGCCGTATCTGTGGCAATAGTGAAAACCAAGAAGGCAATAATGCAAAGTGCGACAGTCCTGCTTACCACAAAAGTGCATCTAAAGATAATGAACAATTCCATTAACGTTAACAACGTAAATGTATGTGGACAACAGCGATTTAAGTTATGAGTCGCATTTTTATTGTGTTACTTTCTTTTTCCAAGGAATAGTAGTAAGGATATTTCAGTTCAAAAAAAGGAATAGTAGTAAGGATGATGTGACTTCAGGTGAGACAGAAAGGCGAAGCTTCGACCATCCTTCCTAGAAACGACGTGGCGTTTTGATTGTGAAACCAAGAATTCTCCATTGGTTTCAAAAGCTCCTCCTCATCTAAGTCGGGTCAAGCGCGTGTCAACGAGCGTGCGGTGGGGTCCTGTAACATGGCCGTTGGTTGTTCTGCACATATGCCACCACACACGTCTACAATCAATACTTAATCTTGCTTTTCATGTCTTGCTGTTAGCATGATCATCTCTTTTTCTTGATTAGATTTGAAACCTAATACCACCCCTAATCTTAATACTATATCACAGCCACTGTACACTTCAGAAACGACGCATTCAGAGGCGTAAACGTTTATAAATATGAAAAATCTCAACCATTATACCGGTAGAGGAACCTTTAAATATGCCTCCATTTCAAAAGATGATTATGCTGCAATGAATAGTTCATAGATAAAACCATTCATTCCATGTAACTCTATAGGCTACCAAGGAATGATTTGGCATTCCTCCGTCAACTCAAATAATTGCTATATTCAAGAAAGTAAAGACAACGTTGAAGGTTCTACCCTTTCTGCTTCCTTGTCCAGGCGCCCATAAGCCACCGAAATATACAGTTGATTGAGTTTTAAATTCATTGTGGTTGCGCATGGTCCCAGTCTGAAGAAACTTCATGTCCGCGTTGGTGACGCCTACGATGAGATCTTCTATGATTGCGAGTAGGTTCTTTGGTAGGGTTCCCTGTTCCAGTAGGCAGTTGGATCTCCTCCACTAGTGTTGTGTGACCAAAAATTCGATCTAAAGGATTGTCCATGGCATCGGAACCATTGCTTATCTAAATCAATAAGATGAGTTAACATAACGATGATTTGACAAACTTTACACTTAGAATTAAAACTTTAAGAAGAGCAAATAACAAATTCCAACAAATAGAGTAAAAAAAATGCACTCCACCCGGCCCGTTACGAATAGAAAAGATTTATAAATGAGATTAACGATTTTGGATAATGCAATTCTATACGTTTAATGTTTATGTTATGTTCCAAATATATCTCATTACCCGATCATGTCAAGTAAATTTCTTCACACATAAAGATCATAATTAAACTCATTATAAATGAATTTAACAAAACCTATATATGACAGCAAATTCAACAGAATCCACAAATACAGAATCTACAGTTAGCTCTACAACAATGGATTTCATGTAATTAAGCCAACAGAGACACATATAATATTTAGGCAAACTTACAGGTAGTTGCTTGGACTTCACAGAAGCCTTTTTATCATTCGAGCCATTGATGGAGGTGATCTGAGCGTCGGCTTGTGAGCCATCTTCATTTGGACTTTCACCATACTTGGCTCGTGAGCCATGGCCATTTGGTCTATCACCACCATACAGAACATTGTCACTGCAAAAATTTCGATAACACCACCAAATGACTGTTGAATCAGAACTTGAATTGCCAAACATGTTATCTGCATACAAATGCCTAGACACGAGTCGCATCAACGAAGTATTATCCCGATACTTCTTTGTAATTCTGTCATTAGGGGAAAAAAGCAACATTTTGTCTAGTTAGACCAAGAAAAGAATCTAAAAGGAGATAATTCATACAACACAATAAAGCTGTATCAAAACTTAGCATAAGCACCAGAAGAATACTTACCATATAACACACAGGTGCATGCTGCCAAAAAAAGACAAAACATACTATACAGGGTTCCTAAAAAAGCCAGGGGACAAAGCAACACTAGAAGAATGAAATGTACTTTTTGGCGGCTACTGATTGATATAAAGGGAAGGTGTGAAGAAGATGATGAAGGATACATCAGATGAATATGAGAGAATATCATAGCTGAAGTGTTTAATCAACAAAAAAAGGACAAAATAAATGGAAGAAAAAGAACGAGTTTGCCCATATATCACAATCATGATGGATATCACCAGAAGCATTTGACAGTACTTGATGATTAATCCCACATTGGTAAGAATTTAATTCATTTAATAAAATTTTCTGCCATGACTGAGGCAAAACAAAAAAATAGGTACCACTGAAATTAGCAAATAATAGAAGCATCAGTGGCCACAAAACCATATTAGGTCAATTTAGGCTATAAGATATTCAGAAAGCTAGTAAAACAGCTTGTTTTCACAGTTTCTGATCATCAAATTTAACTATGAATCTCAAACTCATAAAAGGTAAAATTTTAGAATGTGACTAAGGTTGCTATACAAATAAATAAACAAGCACACGTACTGACTCTTCAAGTACCTCTGGCTTGAACACTTCCCTATTGATTTAACACAGAAGAGAATACCTACATAGTTACCAACTCCTTCTGCATCTGACTACCATGTAGAGCAAGAATTACTTCAAGACACAATCTTTGGTCCTTTCAAGAGCATATGCTCCAACAAGGAGGGCAGCTCCTGCAAAAAAAAGTTACAAAGAATGCATGTAATATTTAATTCTAGAGCATATAGTATGTGTGTGTGAGAGAGAGAGAGAGACAAAAAGGGAAGGGTGGGGGTGGTTAAGCCTGTGATTAAGAGTCTACAAAATACCTGATGTAATTATCGCTCGAGCAAAATCTCCTGTAATTGCATCTCGAAACATACTCCCCAGTTTCTTTGATGCTGCCATCAGGCTTTAATTATCAGAAAACAAAGAAGTAATATGATACAAACAGCACAATTTGGAGTAAAAATACACAAATCACTTATCTAGTTGCAGGATGGAAAAAGGCAACCAAATACTCCTGAAATAATAGCCATCAAGTTGATAGTCCTCCCAGCAGCAAGATGATATTAGAATGTAAACATAAAAAAATTGCGAAATAAAGTCCGCCTTCAATTTCCAAGACGGAGTAAATCAAAGATACCAGTTCATGTCAACATCATTTACAAGATGCCCTTTTTTTAAACATCAACAACACGCATATAATCAAAATATCGAAAATCTTAGCGGTACAAGCTACAATTCAGAATTAAAAGCAACACATTACATACATTAACAGAAGCTTCACAAAAAAAAATGAGAAAATACCAGCAATTCCAATAGCACCGCCGAGAACAGCACCACCGAGAAAACTCCTGTCAGCCTCGGCAAAACACTTGGCAAGAAGAAAATCTTCTTGAGGTGTTAATGACCCCTGCGAATAAATTGAACCCAGCATTTTAGCTTTCGCACTGGAAGCAATATATCCAACAAATTCAATCAAAATGCATGAAAGAAACTTCAAAAAATGGCATCGTTGGAAGCAGAAATGTTACGAAAAATATCCCATTTAAGGAGAAAAGAGAGAGAGAGAGAGAGAGAGAGAGAAGATTGTTAAGTACTTTTTTTAGGTTTAAATAAAGATGAAGGAAAGCTAAAACACTCATTTGCTTTGCTCCGATCACAAGGGATGCTTTTGATCACTTCTGTCACCAGAAGGCAGCTTTTCAAGAACCGTACAGTCGAAACTCGGAAACGTTCCTACAGTGACAATGGGGGAAGACCTGGGCTCCTCCTTCTACTGAACTAAAGCCCAGACATATCAGAGTTGAAGGCCCATTAGCATTACGCAACCGAGAAGTACTAGGCTTGAAGCCCAAATATATTGGGCTCCTTGCTGCCCGATTTAGTAACTCAGAAAACTCTGTCTGATGTTCAATTGCCACTGATGGCATCAATAGCCACTTGGCCATCCGATTTGATCACAAAAATATACAGAGAAGGTATCAAATCTATTCTGCTCCCATTTTCCTCATCATTTCATAACATTTGGATCAACTCTTCATTATGCGAAAATTTCAAATAACAAATGAATTAACTGTTCTCACCAGGAATCAGAAGTGGAAATCCGATTGAGTAAGCTAAACGGCTACATCTAACATTAACCGGAACTCTATGTTGGGACCTTGATTTGGTTTTTGTCGGTAAAGAATTCGAAAGTAGAGAAGAAAGAAGGCACTGATTTCATCTTCTTCACCATTTTTGACATTGTAACTTTGAAGAGCTCCAACAATGATGAAACCAAACTTGATTTAACCAATATTGAGCTCCTCCCATACACAATAATCCATGTGTTGGGATTCAAAATTAACCACTACACCAGTAAAGGAACCTTTATATATGCCTCCACTCCATTTCATAAGATGATTATGCTGTAATGTAATTTCCCTACTATTTTAGCATCACCGGCTTCCCATGCTTACCCCATTTGACGCTCTTGCAGTTGCAGCACACCCCCTTTCTGGCAATGCGGCTTTAGAAATACGCACAGCAACCGAGCGTCTTCAATCGTTGTATTCTCGCAATAGTGAAGAAACGAAGAGTGAAGTAAACACGGTAGTCCACCTTCTTAATGCTGGGACATTTTGAACCTGACTAAACTTCTTCATGGCATGACCATTCACCAGCCAACTTCTATGGGGTTATCTTCCACGGCCATGACTACTGTGGATATATACGATGGGCGCCAAATGTGCTACTACAACCACGGCATCATCTTACCAAAAGACTTCTTAAGCAAAAAATGCTGCAAGATAACAACTGAAGAAGGTATCCTCAATTAATTATAAAGGTTTACAAACTCCATTTTGTCCTTCAGGAAGAGGTCATGAACTAAATTTTCCAATAGAAACTAATATCTGCAGCATCAACTCTAGCATTTATTAGCGTTGTGCGTGAAAAGTAAACCTCCAAATTAATAGTTCACAGAAAAGTTCAGTCATTCCCTGCAACTAGTATCACCAAAAAGTTGTGTCCGAGGATTGACTTGGCATTCCTCCGTCAACTCAAATTATTGCTACATTCAAGACAGAAAAGATAACGTAGCAGGTTCTACTGTTTCTGCTTCCTTGTCCAGAAGGACATCCATAAGCCACTGGAATTTACAGTTGATTGAGTTTTAAATTCGTTGTGGTTGCACATGATCCCAGTCGGAAGAAACTTCATGTTGGCGCTGGCGACGTCTACGGTGAGATCTTTTATAATTGCGAGTAGGTTCTTTGGTAGGTGTCCCTGTTCCACTAGGAAGTTGGATCTCCTCCACCGGTGTTGTGTGACCAAAAATTTGATCTAAAGGATCGTCCATCACATTGGAATTATTGCTAATCTAGATCAATAATATGAGTTAATATAACAATGCTTTGAAAGCACTTTACGGACAGAATTAAGCCTTGAGCAGAAAAAAGAAATTCCAGCTAAATCTGATTCATTGAGACATAATTAATGTTCAAAGTCAAATAGAATAAAACAAAGCACACTCCACTTAGTCCATTACAAATAGAAAAACGTTACAAATGAGGTTGATGATTTTTGGAAAATGCTTTTTTATATGTTAGATGTTTCTGTTATGTCCCAAATATTTGCCAACTGAAATGCCAGCGCATGTCAAGTATATTTCTTCACACATAAAGATCATAATTAAACCTATCATAGATTAATTTAACAGAACCTATCTATGACATCAAATTCAACAGAATCCCCATTAGCTCTATAACAAATGGATTTCATGTAATTATGCCTACAGTGATGCAGAAAATAGTTAGGCACACTTACAGGTAGTTGCTTGGACTTCCCAGAAGCCTTTTTATCATTTGAGTCATTGGTGGAGGTGACATGAGAACCAGCCTGTGAGCCATGATCATTTGGACTATCACCATACTCAGCCTGTGAGTCATGGCCATGTGGACTATACACAACATTGTCACTGAACAAATTTCGATAACGCCACCTTATGACTGTCGAATCAGAACTGGAATCATCAAACATGTGCTCTGCATAGAAATGCCTAGACATGAGTCGCATCAACGAAGTATTATCCCGATACTTCTTCATAATTCTGTCATTACGGAAGAAAAGCACATTTTGTCTTGTCAGACCAAGAAAATAATCAAAAAGGAGATATCATACAGCAATGTAAGCTCTATCAAGAGTAAATCTGATGTATTTGCATTCTTCTTCTTCACACATTCCACTTATATCAATCCATAGCTGTGACCATTTAAAAG
The DNA here is from genome assembly GCA_948243855.1 of Flueggea neowawraea. NCBI lineage: Eukaryota > Viridiplantae > Streptophyta > Magnoliopsida > Malpighiales > Phyllanthaceae > Flueggea > Flueggea neowawraea. Next base: position 4,590 of record CAODLS010567247.1, on the reverse strand, counting down.
ACACTTTAAATGGAAAATCTTATAGCTGCAGCATTTAATTAACAGAATGAAAGGACAAAATAAATGGAAAAAAGAATGAGTTTGTCTATATATCACAATCATGATGGATATCACCAGAAGCATTTGACAGTACTTGATAATTTACCCCACTTTGGTAATAATTCAATTTAAAATCTTTCGCCATGATTAGATATAACTGAAATTAGCAAAATAACAGAAGCTCCAGTGGCCACAAAACCCATCCTAAGATCAATTTACGCTACATTACATAAGATTTTCGCAAAACAAGTAACAAAAGCTTGATTTCACAGTTTTCCAATCACCAAATTCTGGTACGAATCCCAAACTCATAAATGGTACAACTTTAGAATGAGACTTGGGTTGTTAATCAAATAAATAAGCTAATGTATTAACTTTTGAAGTACCTTGGGCTTGAACACATATCTATTAATTTAATACAGAAGGCAAATAGAACAAACAACAAAGGCTGCAATAAACAAGCAAGCGAGAAGAGAATACCTACATAGTGGCCAACTCCTTCTGCATCTGACTACCATTTAGAGCAAGAATTTTTTCAAGACACGAGCTTTGGGACCTTTCAAGAGCATATGCTCCACCAATGAAGGCACATCCTGCGACCAAAGAGTGCATGTGAAGTTTGATTATAGAACAGACCGTGTTCCTGAGGAATGCCGGTGATTAAGAGTTTAGAAAATACCTCCTATAATTACAGCTCGAAAAATACCTCCTATAATTGCAACTTGAAACTTACTCCTCAGCTTCTGTGTTGCTGCCAACAAGCTTTTATTATCAGAAAGCACGGAAGTAACATAATACAGACAGGACAATTTGGTTTAAAAGAACAAATTACACATCCAACTGCAGGATGGAGAAACAAACCATATACTCCTGAACTAATAGCCATCAAATCCGTACTCCTCCCAGCAACAAGATGATGTTTTACAACAATGAGCACATAACTAAACCATCATAAATTTTAGCGGTACAAACTAACATTGAGAATTAGGTGTGATTAACAGCAGCTTCACCAAAAAAAGAAAGAAAAATACTGATAGAACCCTACTAATACTAATTGAGAAATACTGGAAAAGAATAGAAACTGAACTAAAATACTGATATTGAATATAATAAATTGAAGATAACAAAGAGATTACAGTGGGTAACAAAGAAAATAACAAAGAAGATAGGAATTCGAGAGCCTATGCCTCTCCCAAGGTAGAAATTCTAGAGTCTACCACTCTCCCAAGCCATAAGGCCGAAACCAAAACCAAAACCAATTCCCAGCTACCTCCTCTAACGCCCCTCTTACTCCTTTATATCCATCAACGTGTAACTGACCTATTCTAGAATAATCTTGTAACTAATTCAAATATTCTCACTAATATCAATACTAATAAAAGCTATTTCATTATTATCTGGAACCTATCAAATACCTGCCCACGCAATAGCACCGCCAAGAGTAAAACCACTTAAAAAACCCCTATTGGCCTCGGCATAACATTTGTCAAGAACACGTTGTTCTTGAGGTGTTAATGACCCCTGCAATAAATTGAATCCCACATCTTAGCTTTCGCATCGGAACCAATATATGTAATAGAATCCAATCAAAATGTATGTAAAAATTTAAATATGGCATCACTGAGAGCATAAATGTTACAAAGTTTAGCCTAAAAAAAATGTTACAAAATTTGCCTATTTTAGGGAGGACAAACGAAACAACAAAGGATGGAGAAGCTAACAAAATACTTTTCGTGGGAGGGCTGCTAGAAGATGAAGAAAAGCTTCAAGATTCGAACCCATTTGCTTTGCTTTGATCAGCAATCCGAAAAAGGATGCTTTTTTATCACTTTTTGACGCCAAAATGGAGCTTTCAAGAGTTTACAGGCTACAGCTGAAACCCGGAAACGCTAGCTGCCCACTGCTCAGTGACGAACTGACGATAGTGGAAGGTTTTGACCCCTCCAATATGACGTATGAGGAAATTGTACAAATCAGGCACTTTTTGAAACTTTAGTTTGATAAGATAATTGTAAGTTTTAATATTTTAATTTAATCCATTAAAGAAGACAAATTCGGGTTAGTCTCTTAGTTAATTTTAGTTTCTTTCTCCTTTGTTTTTATTAGATAATTAATATTTGATTTGGTTTCTCTATTTTTTATTTTTATTGGGTAATTAATATCTTATTCAGTTTTTCTCTCCTCTATTTTTATTGGACAATTAACATCTAATTTTCGTTTAGATACAGAAACATATAAATTTAATATAGTTTCAATCAAGTTTCAAAAATATTTCAATCTATAAAAAAATATTATAGTTAAAAAACCAATATGAATAATGATATAAAAATATTTGAATGAAACTTACATGAAGCCTTTAACTATTTTTATAATATCGTGATGTATTTAAATGATATAGTAAAGTTTCTGACGAATTTCAATTGAGTTTCAGTAAGAATTTATTCATAAACATATCTCAACATTTGTGAATACGTAAACATGTCTGTTGTGCTTTGGTCATAATTTCGATCAAGTTTTTGATGCAAACTGTCAACTATTATTAGACTCATATCTACAGTTTCATCATGGTTTCAATAAAGTTTCAACTTTTTATCTTAGCATCTAATATAGTTTCAATCAAGTTTTAAAAATATTTCAATCTATAAAAGCATTATAGCTTAAAAACCAATGTGAACAATGATATAAAGACACTTGAATGAAACTTACATGGAACATTTAATTACTTTTACAGTATCGCAATGTATTTAAATGACATAGTAAAGTTTTTAACGAGTTTCAGTTGAGTTTCAGTAACAATTTATTCATCAATTCTAAACAAATATTATGCCTTTTCAACTTTTTTTAATGTGTTTTGAACCTGTTGATATATATTTGTGAAGATATCTTTAATTCAATTATTATTGATTCAAGTCTCCTATATTTTAACTTTAAATCCGATTTTATCAAGTTTTCAACACTTATTTTTTAGGAGATCTAGTTGATCAATGCTTTAATTTATGCGTGGCTATTTTTAGAAAAAATGTTTAATTTATGAGCATATTTGGTTAAAATTTTGAAGTGGTCATTTATATAATATGTTTTAGTTTAGTGGGTTATTTATGTAAAAACCCTATAACATATTGCAATAGTGGGCCAAAAAATCCAAACTGAATAACTTGATTCTTTCAAAAAAATAACACTTTTTATCACGAAAAATAAAATCTCATTTTGAAAAATGTTTTCCTAAATTCCAATTTTGAAAAATGCTAGAAAAACAATTTGATTTGACAAATGCCATATTTTTAAGAAATCGAAATATTTTCGAAAGAAATTAATTTTTTTGCAAAAAAAAAGAATTGCAAGAAACAAAATATGTGATCTTCCAGAAGGTCTCTAATAGTCTTCAATGGACTTTAATAGTCTCCAGAAGTGTTCCAAGGGGAGTTCACCATTTTTTTTATAAGAAATTTAATTTAATAGATTTTTAATTGAGGGTTTTAAATTAAACTAATTTTTTAATTAATAGTTTTTAATTTATTTAATAGTAATTAATTTGGTCTACTAAGGTCTTCGAGGTCTCCAGCAATTTACAAAAATTATACAAAACAAACTCTAAAGGTCTTCCCAATATTCGACATACGTCTACAAATAATACAAATTTAAGAACTAAAGCCTCACAAATTTAAGAACAAATTTAAAAGCATATATGAACAAACAACATTTCTTAAGGAATTCAGTAAAAAGATTGTTAAGACTTATGCGGCTTTTGTAATTTGATAAAACATAACAATGCAGTTGGTAGGGTGTCAAACCTCTAAAATATTTTATTTTAACCTGTTTAGAAACAATAAAATGAGTAAAGTGACGAGCAGGGTCGATCCACGAAGAACGGTTAGAATTCGTTTAATTGCGGGATCACAAGAATAAAATAAAATGACCAGAGATGCAATTTAAGCCGAAACTAAAAAATAACAGAAACAAAATATGCAATAAGAAATTAAACTGCAGTAATAAAATTGATAAAAATTCAATAGTGATAAAGACCCAGTTAAGATAATTCGTCGTTCAATCCAATCTGTCGACCACGGACACAAAAGATTAACATAAAGCATTCAAATAGACAGCGTTATAGCCAATGGTGACGCTGTCACGACCCATTCCCGGGACCATGACCGGCGTACGAGGCGGACCGTTTATGGAAGTCCGGCCCATCCTGCATAAGCCTTCCAAAGAATCAGAATTGTTACCCATCATTTAATTTCCAAAACATTTATTGGAAAAATATTTTATAATTTAAAACAATTTATATATAACTCAATATATATAAATAAATACCAAAATGTATACAGATAACATACTCTGGTAAACTAAATACAGTAAATATATCAGAGTATACATACAACTCAACACCCTACAGTAATCTGGTACGGAGCTCTACAAAATAAAAGAAGCTCGAACAATAGGCATCACTAACCAAAATATGTCATTACGGGTGTCCGAGATGCGGAATGTATGCCAAAGCCAAAATGTGTACACCTGGAAGATAGAATCATCCACAACAGAAAATAAAAC